>JARQOC010001989.1:0-31507 GCA_033576535.1 Allobates femoralis | reverse complement strand
TACTCTGCTACCCACAGACCCGCCTGTATACTCTGCTACCCACAGACCCGCCTGTATACTCTGCTACCCACAGAGCCGTCTTTATACTCTGCTACCTCAGACCCGCCTGTATACTCTGCTACCCACAGACCCGCCTGTATACTCTGCTACCCACAGACCCGCCTGTATACTCTGCTACCCACAGACCCGCCTGTATACTCTGCTACCCACAGACCCACCTGTATACTCTGCTACCCACAGACCCGCCTGTATACTCTGCTACCTCAGACCCGCCTGTATACTCTGCTACCCACAGACCCGCCTGTATACTCTGCTACCCACAGACCCGCCTGTATACTCTGCTACCCACAGACCCGCCTGTATACTCTGCTACCCACAGAGCCGTCTTTATACTCTGCTACCTCAGACCCGCCTGTATACTCTGCTACCCACAGACCCGCCTGTATACTCTGCTACCCACAGACCCGCCTGTATACTCTGCTACCCACAGAGCCGTCTTTATACTCTGCTACCTCAGACCCGCCTGTATACTCTGCTACCCACAGAGCCGCCTGTATACTCTGCTACCTCAGACCCGCCTGTATACTCTGCTACCCACAGAGCCAAAATGGAAACTAATGTATATATTTATAAATAATACTAAATGTACACAACAGTGCTGCAGATACATACCTTGGCATAGCGGCCACCGGGTGAAGGAAGGACAGCCGGTCATAAAAGTGGTAGTGGTTGAGCAATGGAGCGGCTCCCGGTTGTCTCTCTGAGTACTGCCGGTACTGCTTCTTATGCTGGTCCCGGCAGCTCCTCCACCGTTTTTTAAGATGGTCAACTGTGAAATGATTTGAAACCGGCTTTAGAGATGTGTAATATTTGAAAAAACAAAAGTATGTGTACAAATCAACAATAACATTTTATTCATTTTGTGTGTGTAATGTGTATACAAGGCACAGTGACACGACAGTGTGGAACATCATCAACAGCATTACGGACATTGAGCTCACGTGGCCACAATCACAAATGAGGCAGGACACATGTCAACGCATAGAGAATGTAATAGTGCGGGCACCAGACTCTGGTCATTAGTGGTATTTATATACACCCAACCCCTTGGCCGAAAGAGCCAGGAGGATAAGACATTAAACTCATTGTACTGTTGTGACCCCATCCAAATATAGGCAACTATGCGGTGGAGCATGATAACACATTCAGGGTCCTGTATACCCTGCTATGGGGGCCCTGTATTCCCACTGCTGGGGGCCCTGTAAACCCACTGGGCCACTGTCTACCCACTGCTGGGGGCCCTGTATACCCACTGCTGGGGGGGCCTGTACACACACTGAGGGCCCTGTATACAGGGACTGACTGGCACCCTACAGTTTGGGTCGCAACCCTCCCTCACTGGCCCGACACAGGTGAGGACGGGGGGTGGGGGGGGGGTGATGACTGGCGGCCGCCTCACAGTCACCGCAGCTCCCGCATTATCCTATGGCTCGCTCCCAGCCGCAGCCTCGCGCTCCTCACAGCCGCTCGCTAACAGTCGCAGCCGCACGCCACTCACAGACGCTCACTCCCGGACGCAGCCGCGTGCTGATGACGTCATCGCGCGGCCAGGAGCTTCCGTTTCCGCCTGCTGCTTCAGGGACATGCGGATTATTCATGCTCCTGCAGCCGCATGACCCGTGGCACCTGGGCCAGTCCGCCCTGCCTGTATACGACAATATGGGGGCATGTATACCCAGCTGGGGGCCTGTATACTCTGCAGGGGGAGGTGTATACTCTGCTGGGGGCTGTCTACCAGTGATAGCCGCTGTATACCAGGATGGCGGTGAATATGTTTTCATAGTTTTTCGGGCAAAAATAGGGGGGTCGGCTTATACACGGGTCGGCTTATACACGAGTATATATACAGTAAATGCAATATATAACGTGTGAACTCATTTAACTTACTTAGATTGCTCTGTTCCTCATGGTCACTCCGATGGAACGCAGGGAACATCTCTTGGGCGATCTCTCTCCAGGCTGTATTAATAAGGGTCGTATCCCCATACTCAGGATCTGTAGGGAGCCATAGAAATGGACGAGCCTCCACAAGTGCGATAAGACGCAGCGTGTTCACCATGCCACGTCCTGCTGCCATGATTGCACTGATGAATGGATCGCTCTGTGTGTGCGCCTGTCAGCGCGACTCGCTTCCTGTTTCCTTAAACCATAGTGTGTGCTGGAGAATCCCTTCCCTCGCATCATCGGCTACAAGCCTCAAAATAAGAGAAAAACCAGCGAGTTTGGACTCGCACACTTTCAGAGACACATCAGCGAGTTGTAAATGTCATTATTCGCTATTACTTACTCGGGTCCCTATTCATTAACATTGGACTCGCTGGACTCGCAACGAGTCCCGAGTCCTTGACTCGGACTCGTTGGGGTCTTGCGATTCCGAGTCTTTTCGGACTCGCTCATCCCTAGTGACCTGTGTTTGATGTGTGACCTGTGTGTGGTGTGTGACCTGTGTGACTTGTGTGTAAAGTATGACCTGTGTGACCTGTGTGTGCAGTATGACCTGTGTGTGAAGTATGACCTGTGTGACCTGTGTGTGCAGTATGACCTGTGTGTGATAAATGACCTGTGTGACCTGTGTGACCTGTGTGACCTGTGTGACCTGTGTTTGATGTGTGACCTGTGTTTGATGTGTGACCTGTGTGTGGTGTGTGACCTGTGTGTGATGTGTGACCTGTGTTTGTGTGACCTGTGTTTGATGTGTGACCTGTGTGTGGTGTGTGACCTGTGTGACTTGTGTGTGCAGTATGACCTGTGTGACTTGTGTGTGCAGTATGACCTGTGTGACTTGTGTGTGATGAGTGACCTGTGTTTCATGTGTGACCTGTGTGTGGTGTGTGACCTGTGTGACTTGTGTGTGAAGTATGACCTGTGTGACCTGTGTGTGAAGTATGACCTGTGTGTGCAGTATGACCTGTGTGTGATAAATGACCTGTGTGACCTGTGTGACCTGTGTTTGATGTGTGACCTGTGTTTGATGTGTGACCTGTGTTTGATGTGTGACCTGTGTTTGATGTGTGACCTGTGTTTGATGTGTGACCTGTGTGTGGTGTGTGACCTGTGTGTGGTGTGTGACCTGTGTGTGGTGTGTGACTTGTGTGTGCAGTATGACCTGTGTGACTTGTGTGTGCAGTATGACCTGTGTGACTTGTGTGTGCAGTATGACCTGTGTGACTTGTGTGTGCAGTATGACCTGTGTGACCTGTGTGTGCAGTATGACCTGTGTGACCTGTGTGTGAAGTATGACCTGTGTGACCTGTGTGTGCAGTATGACCTGTGTGACCTGTGTGTGATAAATGACCTGTGTTTGATGTGTGACCTGTGTTTGATGTGTGACCTGTGTGTGATGTGTGACCTGTGGTGTGTGTGTGACCTGTGTGACTGTGTGGCAGTATGACCTTGTGACTTGTGTTGAGTATGACCTGTGTGACTTGTGTGTGCAGTATGACCTGTGTGACTTGTGTGTGATGAGTGACCTGTGTTTGATGTGTGACCTGTGTGTGTGTGTGACCTGTGTGACTTGTGTGTGCAGTATGACCTGTGTGACTTGTGTGGCAGTATTGACCTGTGTGACTTGTGTTTGATGTTGACTGTGTTGATGTGTGACCTGTGTTTGATGTGTGACCTGTGTTTGATGTGTGACCTGTGTGTGTGTGTAGTGACCTGTGTGACTGTGTGTGAATATGACCTGTGTGACCTGTGTTGCAGTATGACCTGTGTGACCTGTGTGTGATAATGACCTGTGTTTGATGTGTGACCTGTGTGTGGTGTGTGACATGTGTGTGCAGTATGACCTGTGTGACTTGTGTGTGCAGTATGACCTGTGTGACTTGTGTGTGCAGTATGACCTGTGTGACTTGTGTGTGATGAGTGACCTGTGTTTGATGTGTGACCTGTGTGTGGTGTGAGACTTGTGTGTGAAGTATGACCTGTGTGTGCTGTATGACCTGTGGGGCTGTATGACCTGTGGTGAAGTATGACCTGTGTGTGCTGTATGACCTGTGTGTGCTGTATGACCTGTGTGTGCTGTATGACCTGTGTGTGGTGTATGACCTGTGTGTGTCTGTATTGACCTGTGTGTGTATGACCTTGTGTGCAGTATGACCTGTGTGACTTGTGTGTGAAGTATGACCTGTGTGACCTGTGTGCAGTATGACCTAGTGTGCAATATTACCTGTGTGACCTGTGTGTGAAGTATGACCTGTGTGACCTGTGTGTGTAGTAATGACCTGTGTGTGCAATATGACCTGTGTGACCTGTGTGTGCAATATGACCTGTGGACCTGTGTGTGCAGTATGACCTGTGGACTTGTGTGTGAAGTTGACCTGTGTGACCTGTGTGTGCAGTATGACCTGTGTGACTTGTGTGAATGACCTGTGTTTCATGTGTGACCTGTGTTGTGTGACCTGTGTGACTGTGTGTGATATGACCTGTGTGATTGTTGTGCAGTATGACCTGTGTGACTTGTGTGTGCAGTATGACCTGTGTGACTGTGTGTGATGAGTGACCTGTGTTTGATGTGTGACCTGTGTGTGGTGTGGACCTGTGTGACTTGTGTGTGCAGTATGACCTGTGTGACTTGTGTGTGCAGTATGACCTGTGTGACTTGTGTTGATGTTGACTTGTGTTTGAGTGTACCTGTGTTGATGTGTGACCTGTGTTGATGTGTGACCTGTTGTGGTTGTGACCTGTGACTTGTGTGTGCAGTATGACCTGTGTGACTGTGTGTGCAGTATGACCTGTGTGACTGTGTGTGATGAGTGACCTGTGTTTGATGTGTGACTGTGTTTGAGTGTGACTGTGTGTGGTGTGTGACCTGTGTGACTGTGTGTGAATTATGACTGTGTGACCTGGTGTGCAGTATGACCTGTGTGACCTGTGTGTGATAATGACCTGTGTTTGATGTGTGACCTTGTGTGGTGTGTGACTGTGTGTGCAGTTGACCTGTGTGATGTGTGTGCAGTATGACCTGTGTGACTTGTGTGTGCAGTATGACCTGTGTGACTTGGTGTGAGTGACCTGTGTTTGATGTGTGACCTGTGTGTGGTGTGTGACCTGTGTGACCTGTGTGTGAGTAGACCTGTGTGACCTGTGTGTGAATGACGTGTTTGATGTTGACCTGTGTTTGATGTGTGACCTGTGTTTGATGTGTGACCTGTGTTGATGTGTGACCTGTGTGTGGTGTGTGACCTGTGTGACTGTGTGTGTGCAGTATGATCTGTGTGACTTGTGTGTGATGATGACCTGTGTTTGATGTGTGACGTGTGTGAGTTGTGACTGTGTGTGATGCGTGTGACCTGTGTGTGCAGTATGACCTGTGTGTGCTGTATGACCTGTGTGCTGTATGACCTGTGTGTGCAGTGTGACCTGGTGTGCAGTATTACCTGTGTGATTGTGTGTGAAGTATGACCTGTGTGACCTGTGTGCAGTATGACCTGTGTGTGCATATGACCTGTGTGACCTGTGTGTGAAGTATGACCTGTGTGACCTGTGTGCAGTATGACCTGTGTGTGCAATATGACCTGTGTGACCTGTGTGTGAAGTATGACCTGTGTGACCTGTGTGTGCAGTATGACCTGTGTGTGCATATGCTGTGACCTGTGTGTGCATATGACCTGTGTGACCTGTTTGCAGTATGACCTGTGTGACTTGTGTGTGCAGTATGACCTGTGTGACTTGTGTGTGCATATGACCTGTGTGACTTGTGTGTGATGAGTGACCTGTGTTTGATGTGTGACCTGTGTGTGGTGTGACTGTGTGACCTGTGTGTGCAGTATGACCTGTGTTGACCTGTGTGTGTAAATGACGTGTTTGATGTGTGACCTGTGTTTGATGTGTGACCTGTGTTTGATGTGTGACCTGTGTTTGATGTGTGACCTGTGTGTGGTGTGTGACCTGTGTGACTTGTGTGTGCAGTTATGACTGTGTGACCTTGTGTGTGATGAGTGACCTGTGTTTGATGTGACCTGTGTGTGGTGTGTGTGACTTGTGTGTGAAGTATGACCTGTGTGACCTGTGTGTGCAGTATGACCTGTGTGTGCTGTATGACCTGTGTGTGCATGTATGACCTGTGTGTGCAGTTGACCTGGGGTGTGCAGTATTACCTGTGTGACTTGTGTGTGAAGTATGACCTGTGTGACTGTGGTGCAGTATGACCTGTGTGTGAATATGACCTGTGTGACCTGTGTGTGAAGTATGACCTGTGTGACCTGTGTGCAGTATGACCTGTGTGTGCATATGACCTGTGTGACTGTGTGTGAAGTATGAACCTGTGTGACCTGTGTGTGCAGTATGACCTGTTGTGTGCAATATGACTGTGTGACCTGTGTGTGCAATATGACCTGTGTGACCTGTGTGTGCAGTATGACCTGTGTGATTGTGTGTGAAGTATGACCTGGTGACTGTGTGTGAAGTATGACCTGTGTGACCTGTGTGTGGAGTATGACCGTGTGTGACCTTGTGTGCAGTATGACCTGTGTGACCTGTGTGTGCAGTATGACCTGTGTGACCTGTGTTGATGTGACCTGTGTTTGATGTGTGACCTGTGTTTGATGTGTGACCTGTGTTTGATGTGTGACCTGTGTTGGTGTGACCTGTGTGACTGTGTGTGAAGTATGACCTGTGTGACCTGTGTGTGAAGTATGACCTGTGTGACTGTGTGTGAAGTTGACTGTGTGACCTGTGTTGAGTATGACCTGTGTGACTGTGTGTGAGTTGACCTGTGTGACCTGTGTGTGAGTATGACCTGTGTGACCTGTGTGTGCAGTATGACCTGTGTGGACCTGTGTGTGATGTATGACCTGTGTTTGATGTGTGACCTGTGTATGTGTGTGACCTGTGTGACTTGTGTGTGCAGTATGACCTGTGTGACCTGTGTGTGCAGTATGACCTGTGTGACTTGTGTGTGATGAGTGACCTGTGTGTGATGAGTGACCTGTGTGTGATGAGTGTTACCTGTGTGTGAAGTGTTGACAACCTGTGTGTTGAAGTGTGACACCTGTGTGTGAAGTGTGACACCTGTGTGTGAAGTGTGACACCTGTGTGTGAAGTGTGACACCTGTGTGTGAAGTGTGACACCTGTGTGTGAAGTGTGACACCTGTGTGTGAGTGTGACCTGTGTGTGGTGTGACCTGTGTGTGATGATGTGACCTGTGTGTGCAGTATGACCTGTGTGAACTTGTTGTTGATGAGTGACCTGTGTGTGTGGTGACCTGTGTGTGATGAGTGACCTGTGTTTGGTGTGTGACCTGTGTGGGTGTGTGACCTGTGTGTGGTGTGTGACCTGTGTGTGCAGTATGACTGTGTGATGTGTGTGACCTGTATGCCTGTGGGGACTTGTGTGTGCAGTATGACATGTGTGACTTGTGTGTGCAGTATGACCTTGTGACCTGTGTGTGCAGTATGACCTTGTGACCTGTGTGTGAAGTATGACCTGTGTGTGCAGTATGAGTGTGACCTGTGTGTGAAGTATGACCTCTGTGTGCAGTATGACCTGTGTGACCTGTGTGTGCAGTATGACCTGTGTGTGCAGTATGACCTGTGTGACCTGTGTGTGATGATGATGATGAGTGACGTGTGTGATGTGTGATCTGTGTGTGATGTGTGACCTGTGTTTGATGTGTATATTGTAATATATCCCTGGCACACTAAAAAATGAACTTGAAAAGTTGATTTTTATGTGATGAAAAGTTTATTGATTCACAAAATCGGTGAAAATCATAATCTAGTTTCGGCTCTACATGAGCCTCCTCAAATGATTCTTATCGCAAAGTGGTAAACGCACTCAAGCGCTATACGTGTATCTTTTCGTAGTTACATCAGAAATTAACCCTGTGTGTGACAAAGCTACATATATTGACTTAAGCAGAGGGAGCTGATCGATGGTTGGTGGATAACCACAGTCTGATTTCAGACTTATGACTCCTGTCCTTGTGTTATTGTGTGGGGCGCACGGTGGCCTTAGAGGTGTGTGGATCCAGGACTTCTGGATCCACCCACCTCTAAGGCCACCGTGTGCCCCACACAATAACACAAGGACAGGAGTCATAAGTCTGAAATCAGACTGTGGTTATCCACCAACCATTGATGAGCTCCCTCTGCTTAAGTCAATATATGTAGCGTTTGTCACACACACGGGTTAATTTCTGATGTAACTACGAAAAGATACACGTATAGCTTGAGTGCGTTTACCACTTTGCGATAAGAATCATTTGAGGAAGGCTCATGTAGAGCCGAAACGTTATGATTATGATTTTCACCGACTTTGTGAATCAATAAAATTTTCATCACATAAAAATCAACTTTTCAAGTTCATTTTTTAGTGTGCCAGGGATATATTACAATATATACTAAGTTTTTTTTCCCTTGAGCACCTATTCTAGCGGTTGAGACAGCCTCTATCCTTTAATTACTGTGTTTGATGTGTGACCTGTGTTTGATGTGTGACCTCTGTTTGATGTGTGACCTGTGTTTGATGTGTGACCTGTGTGTGATGTGTGACCTCGTGTGATGTGTGATGTGTGTGACCTGTGTGTGATGTGTGACCTGTGTGTGATGTGTGACCTGTGTTGACCTGTTTGTGACCTGTGTGTGATGTGTGACCTGTGTGTGATGTGTGAAGTATGACCTGTGTGTGATGTATGAACTGTGTGACCTGTGTGTGATGTATGAACTGTGTGACCTGTGTGTAATGCATGACCAGTGTGTCATGTATAACCTGTGTGGTATGTGTGTGATTAATGACCGTGATGTATGACCTGTGACCTGTGTGATGTATGACCTGTGTGGCCAGTGTGTCATGTGTGGCCTGTGTGGCCAGTGTGGCATGCTTGACATGTATGACCTATGTGGTCTGTGTGTGGTCTTTTATGCAGCGTGTGTTGATGACACGTGTGTTGAGTGACCAGCGTGTGTTGAGTGACCAGCGTGTGATGAGTGACCAGCGTGTGATGAGTGACCAGCGTGTGATGTGTGACCAGCGTGTGATGTGTGACCTGGTGTGATGTGTGACCTGTGTGTGGTGTGTGACCTGTGTTGGTGTGTGACCTGTGTAACCTGTGTGTGGTGTACGACATGTTTGATGTGTGACCAGTGTGTGGTGTGTGACCTGTGTGTGATGTGTGACCTGTGTGTGATGTGTGACCTGTGTGTGATGTATGACCTGACCCATACACAACACACATATCACACCCATACATGATATCTGTATGAACACACACAACTATATGCTCACTGTCTCCTTATCATGGTGTACCCAGTGGCAGTAGTGGGGGAGGCCAGATGCAATCATCAGTAGTGACTGTACATGCAGGAGGCCTCCTGCTCCTTCTCTTCCTTTTCCCTACTCCTAGCTGATAAGGTCCCGACATTGCAGGAGGGAGGGGGCTCCTGGGCCTGCTCTTCTCTCTTCAGTGTCGGCAGCAGCTCTTGGACTCCACAGTCTTGGCCCCGTACAACTGCTATCACTGTTCCAAGCCCGCACCTCCGCCACAGTGATGCTGTGCAGTCCTGATGCACAAGTATGGATGATTCCTCGGCCATAGCTGAGGAGTGGTGAGGAGCAGCTGCCGAGGTGATCACAGTCATCACCAGTCAGAGCTGTCAGTCAAACCCTGCGTGTGTGCAGACCAGTTTACACTGTAGCTGACGGAGCTCAGCCCTGTGCTGTAACCTGAGGTTACCTGAGACACTTCACCTCATGAGCTGCAGCCAGGAGCTCACAGTATGTAGGCCACGCCCCCTCCCGAGGCCGTATTCACTGTGCAGACGGCTTTCACAGGAAGAGTTGCACACACACAGTGCAGTTGGGGCACTTTGTAGAAGATTTTGGAATGGTTTCCAACCAGAATTTTCTAATGAAGTATATTTGAAAGTTTATTAAATCTCTTGCTCTACTTTATTATGAAATAAAAATGAATCGACAGTTACGCTTTAAATCTCAGGCTATAAAAATATGCATATTTGATGCCTGTGAATAAAGTAAGGCCTCTTACTTGGAGGTTCTTGCTTTTATTGTCTGCCTGTTGTGTGGCCACAATTAACATTTCTGCAGCTAATTGAGATGTATACACCATGCATATATTTTTTTTTCCCCAGCCCCTCCTCCTTGAAGCACTCCATGGTAACCACAAACTGTCTCCTTATTACAACCATGGGTTTTGTGCAGTTTGGGTGAAATCACACTTGCGTTCCCGCTGCAGCGTCTAGCGGTGTGCGAACGCAAACCGAGCGCATACACCGCGCGTCCCTATGTTTCACATGGGAATGCGGGTGTATGCGCTTGGGTGCAGATGGCAGTGCACACCCACTACCTGCCATGTGTGATTTGTACACATGCAGATGCTTGCATACAAATCATACATTCTCGTCCACACCATGAATGTGACATGTCGCGTTCATGGTGTGGATGAGAATGTATGATTTGTACACATGCGGGCAATGGGTGCGCTCGGCAATCCGCACCCAAGCGCATACACACGTGTCCCCATGTTAAACATAGGGACGCACGGTGTATGCGCTCGGCTTGCGTTCGCCTGCTGCAATACGCTGCAGAGTGAAACGCAAGTGTGAAGCCAGCCTTTGTCCTTTGCGTACATCATCTTTAATTTGTAGGCCTTTCCAATGCTTGAAGTTGGATAATGTGGTCTTTATCCACCTTTTCTTGGTTGATCGAATCACATAGCCATTCAAATCGTCTTCCTTGGGGATATTGCTTGATATAATTTTTATTTTTTTGTTGTTCTTAAAGTAGTGTATGTAGCAAAAATAAAATATTCATGAGTTGCATTACAAAGAATAGAATGTGGCAACTAGTCAGATTTTTAGCTAAATATATATATAAAATTTTTATTTATTTCTTTTTTTCCCCAGCAATATTCTCCCATTACATTGATGGCCCCTTTCACCTGGAAATATATAATTGGACTCAACCTAGAATGGAGAAATAACAAATACAACATGAATTATGAAACTTTAACAAGACCTGGACTTGAGTCATTGATATACCGCAAAATTAAAGTGAGGAAAATTTTCTTTCTTGGGAGTTCCTGGATGTCCACTCACATACTTGAGGTACTTCATGGCCTTTTGTGCTTTTTTTTTCAAATCCTTTTTCTCCCACCAGCCTATCCTATGTTTAAGCACTCCATGGTAATCACAAACTATGGGTCCCTGTTTACCACCATGTGTTGTGTGCAGTTTGGCCCTTGTATATATTTCATTTTTTTGCGAAGTTAAGGTTCACTCGTCCACTCAGCCTGTCATATGTTTGTCTGGGATTCTCCTCATTTTCTCCTGTCCTTGGTTGTTGATCAGCTCAATCAGAGGATGTAGGGTCTCCTGTAGCTGCAAAATTCTCCAATTCAGGAATTGGTATGGCTGTGTGTGTGTGTGGAGCCCACTGGGACGGGGTACTCGGTACCAGTCCGGGGTACTGCTGGGAATGTCACGGCGGTCTTGGTCCGAACCGTGTCCCAGGATCCGCAATGAATGGGGGGATATTTACAGGGGAGTTAGTCGTGACGCCACCCACAGGTTGTAGTCAGTGGGGGGACCACCGTTGCAATGTACTTCTGTTAGGAGGATGGATGCTGCAGCCAGGTGGATGAGCCTGCCGCGGTTTGGGACGGCTCTTGACAGGGTAAAATGGTGGATTAACAGTTCTGTATACCTAGAATAAGACACGGACACTGAAGCAGGGTTCACCGGGTTTACTTTCCAATTCTTTCAAGTCACACAGTGCACTGTACAGTTCAGTTCTTAACAGTTTTACACAGTTTACTCCAGTACACTTGAACCCTCTGCAGCCAGGTTATCACTCTGAGACCCCTCACTCTTTCTATGTGTCCTTTCAGGCTGATTCTCTCTTTTCTTCTTCTGGGTGGATTGCGGAGCGGCTGCTCGATCCCTTAATGTAGCTTCCCCTTAAGTGTATGGGCGGTAAGCTGGGTCCTCTTGGTTGCTGCTGTGCCCCCAACCCTGTGGTGGGAACACTGATCTGGAATCTGTTTTCCCCATCAGTTTGTCTGGGGAGCCGGTGTGAATCTTCAGTCCCCCTCAGAGCCGATACTCTGGTCCCAGTCTAGTCTTGGGTGTCCCTATTTTGCAAGAGATCACCGGGCTCTTTTCTACCCGTGTAACTACCCAGGTACGTCAGGAAAGTCTGTCCTGTCAGTTATTTGTCAGCGCTACTGTCTTCCTCGGGCCTGGTGACACCGGTCTGGTCTCTGTTGTTCCTATCTCTTCTGGTCTTGGCTGCTCGGCCCTTGCCTACTGGCTAACTACTTCCTGTTTCTCCCTTATATGCTGGTTCATTACCATGACTACGCTTCACCCACTTTTAACTGGCCCTACTACCCCTTGCCTGCCTAGAGTCCCAGGCTCCGGGTTGGGTATTATGTCAGTGGATGTGTGTTTAGAAGGTATTTGCTATACAAACTGTCACTATCTCCTGGCTGCAGTTCCTACCTGTGGCCACCCTGGTTGCTGGGGCACCACATGTGCTGCTATGCCAGTTGATGTATATGCTTCTCATCTTCAACAGTCCTGTAAATTATAGATAGGAGTCGCAGTGCAAGTAGGAATGCCCTGCCAAAGCTGTGTGCCCCCCAGAGTTGTGTGTTTCTAGGGCAATTTATTTTTCCTTGTAAATTAGTGTATAAAGCAAACATAAAATATTCATGAATCACATCACAAAAAATACAATGTTGTCAACTAGTCAGATTAACTTCTGCAAGTCAGTATGCCCTACCAAAGCTGTGTGCCCCCCATAATTGTGTGTTTCTGGGGCACGTTTTTTGCATCCTGCTTTATGGCTGCAATGGAAGGAGAATCTAGGGCCTTCAGTAGGAGAAATATTAATATGCATGGGCTGTAAAGTTATAGGATTTGCTGTTATGTGACACTGACAAATATTGTTTGTTGTTTTTTCTTGGAGGAAGGGGGGAGGAGGGCAATTACAAATTTTACTATGGGGAAAAATGATTTTTATGTACACCCCAGTCATGTATAATATGATATCGGCAGCTAATACCTGTGAATGAAAACATTTTGTTACTATTGGTAATTGCTTCGTAGATAAGGCAAAGAGGGCCTCACTTGCCATGCTTCTTCTGGAAGCACTCTATGTCTTTGGAGTTCATGATTCATTGTCCCTTAGAGGACATGAATTCATGCATTCATGTTTCTATCCTTGGGCTGCTTAGTCAGTCTTTTATTTTCTCAAAGTATGTATGAAAATTATGTCAAAGGGGAAACATTGTGTTAAAGAATTGTGTTGTAACACTTACCTACTCATCCTCATCCTGCAGCATAAAAATATTTTTGTCTTACAATTGACTACCTGTCCTTTAATCAACCTCTGCTTCCGCTGAATACATTCTTACCCATAAGAGTAAGGATATACTAAATGGTGAAGCAACTTATCTGTCTAGTAAATCAACGTGGTATAAGGCTGACAAATATTAAGCTAACAATAATGAAAAAAATACCTATTGAGGAATCACATCCCCAACTGCCAACTAGATGGATTTCAAAATAAAAATAAAACCTGTTTTACCTATAAGAGTAAGGACATACAAAGAACATACCATGGTGGAGTAATATGCCAAGCTGTTTAATTAGAAGAAACCCACCATGATATTTTGAACCTCAGATGGCTTACATAGATGCTTAAAGATGAGAATGGACTCAAGGTGGTAACAGGTCAGGTTCTTCTCCCCATCACCAAACTCCATACCCAATTGTGATAGCAAACTTCTGGTGTATTTTCTCTTCAAAGGAATGAACTGTCATTGGTAGTCCTCAGAGTAAAAAAAAGTGTTAAAACTTACAGGTGACCAATTTGCTTTCTAAATGTTTCTTTATTCGTCTTTACAAATTCAAGTGCACAAACACTTTTGGTAGCTTTAAGTCATTTTAAAAAGTCCAGTGATCTCATCTGGGTTTAAAAAAGTAGAGGAAGCAGGGAACGTTCTGTAAGGACTCGAGCTTTAAAGCTTACACCTTCCGGAGAGGGTATCTGGTTTACAAAAACCTGTGAAATGATGTCCACAGGTTTCCCTGCTCAATGGAGTGCAATAAGCGACACAGGGCAGGGATACCTGCGGACACCATGCACAGGTTACTGTAGGCTGGAAACTATAACTACCATCACTGTAGTGATGTGTCTGGGGTTTCCTGACCTGTCCCTGCCCATAGTGATGATATGCAAGGTGTACCCAGTTTTCCCCAGCAGTCTGCATTACTATTTGCCAGTGGGCAGGGAAATCTGGGGATACCGTCATATCGCTAATATCAGTGAGTACACAAGATAAAGTGCAGGAAGGAAGCCTCCTGATGATCTTGGCAAAAGTGAAACACGTCAAGGCATAAAGGAGCGAGTGGCTGACCATTCAAATGGCAATAAAGCTAAGTGCTGCAATGCTATAATATCCCATATTGTTACATGCCATAGGTCCACAGGTTGGGGCTTGCGAGTGTAGGGACAGGCTTAAGCATGAGCCGACTGGAGTGGGGGCACCGTATCGTGCATGCAGGGTGCAGACCCCAACTGTAAGGCAGGGCTGTATAATCAAGGTGAGTCATCCCATTTTTTTAACTAGTTGTGTTTTCTCCTGATCTAAACTCTGTAGTCCTTTGCACTGTTTTCCTACTTATAGGGACAGTACAGGGCTTATACATAGGGAAAGCCATTGTGGAGTGGGGGCGTCATATCACTGACCAGGGTGCCGACCCCTGCTCTTAAGTAGAGGTGAGGAGGGAGAATAGTATACAGGGCCTATATCTCCATTTCCTCCCTTTCTCACGTGCACTTTTGCTTTTAAAGGTTTTCTTTGTTACTTTGCAGTTACATATAAAAACTTTTTACTTGTTGGTTTTTTTTCTGAGGCCCTGTCATTACTGAGGGTGGGGACAGCATAGGAATGCAATGCCACTAGTGGGGGAATTGCCACGCTATCTCCTCCGATGATGACTGGGGTGTCCCAAGGCTTCCTTACTTACAGTAAGCAGAAAATCATGGGCGACATCACTTGCAGCAATGGTGAGCCAAGCATGTTGCTCAAATACTGCTACTGCTTGAAACAATTAGCAAGCAGTGACAAGCATGCTCAGTCATACCTAATGGTGGGCAGGAACACAGGGAACACCTCTGCAAGTGACACGTGTGGTTATTCCTGGGATGTCCTTGCCCATCCATATAAGATGGGTCTCTACACCCACATTTACAACATGCAAGTATGTCCTTGCCCATCTCCATGCAGCGACTATGCTTTAGGGTGGGAAACTCTGGGGACACCCCCACATGCATCACTGTTGGTGGGGACAACCAGACAGGTGTCACTGCTGCAGGTGTGTGGGGAGTCTTCCCATTATTTCCCTGCATTATTATGGATGCTAATTTGCAGCATCTGTGTTTAGGATAGTGTATTATCCTAACAAGAATGCATGTTGTGACAACCTCTAAGATGTATCATTACTAGCAATAGATATATTCAGATGCTGAGCATGCCCAAATATAGCTGACAACAGTACACCCCATCACTATACAAGAGGCAAAAAATTGTCAAACACTTTATTAATGAAACAAATTAGACTTATGCCAAAAATAACAATGTAAGGAAACTTATACGTGTACCCTGTGCCAAGCTCTCATATCTTTGCCAGCATTCAACCAGTTGGGGGGAGAGGAAAAAAATATTGAACAGTGCAGTATACTATACAAAGTGCCTTTTCACAAGGTGATTAGCAGTTGCTAAGTTGCTCAAACGAGCCCTTTTGACCAAATCTTGGTCACTGTAAAAAAGCCTACTGCCATGGTGCTGACCAAGAAGCTCATTGGCACTTTTTTTTTTAAGCTAAAACCACACTGACAATCTAATTTTGTAAATGTAGAGATCAATTGCATCAGATCGGTCAGGTGTGTGATAGCTTGACAAATTATCCCATGTAAAATAATTCTTACTGTGTAGCTTTGTGCTTACTTACACTTTCAACTTCACTCTTTCTGCTTGAGCTTGTAAGCCATCCCTTAACTTCCTCAACAGCAAGTAGTGGTTCACATCTTTGACCTACAAAAAGAGGTGTCTAATTAAAGCACTGTGCATTTGTGCTGTGTTAGTAATCCACTTTTGGTGCATTTTTTTGGTCAGTCACTGCATTTGCCAGCAAAGTGAATGTAGGTTTTAAATGCTGTTCTGACATTAGTGTTTTCTACTGCTGCATTGGTGGTGTACAAAGCGCATCCAGAAAATGAGCATGTCATTTATTGCTCTTTTCTGCAGCACTTTAGTCATCAGCTCCATTCTAATCTAAAAATAGCATCACAAATGGATCGGTATTCAGTCCATTTTGGGTTTTTTTTGTTTTTTTTTCCTGAAAAAGATCCATTTTGGCTGCAGAAAATGCACATTCAATTAGGTATTTTTTACAGTGTGAATGGAGGAGAAATGTGAATGTGGACAGGAACTTACTTGCAAGAAAAATATTTCCTCCTTTCCCTCCATCTTGGTTTGCTTCTCTACCCATTTGCTCACTCTCCTCACTCTCTGTCCGCACCTTTTTTCCTGGAGTCTCCTCTTTGAGAAAAGCAGCTGGAATCCCTAAATATCAAAATGTTAGTGAATATTTATTTATTTTTGGTTTGCATCACAACCTCATGTGTAGGACTCCTCCTACTTCTCTTCTGGCTCACAGGAATCGCAGACTCCTGAGATGAAGTTGCCGAATCCTAGAGTGGCAATGAGTCTACTGATACACTTTAATTCGGGATTAGCAGATTTATTCCATCAGATCCTTTATCTTCTCAGTTAGTGCTGAGTGTATACTTGGATATCCCCTGCACACTAACTTGTACAGAAATCTAGCATGTCATTTTGCACACTCAGTTAAAAAATATCAATTTTACAGTAGGTGTATTATATCAGCATATGTGCAATCGTTTCTCCTACTATACAGCACTAAAAAAAGGATTATAAAGTTATCCCATATACTAAACTATTGCAGTCACACACTGTGTACTTAGAAAAATGGTTAAATCACCCCTCTAAACAGGCCAGCAAACTGGAGAAAATAATTTGAACTTACCATTTACTAGTGAAGGCATAAGGCTGCTTCACATTTGCGTATGGAAGGCAGCGTATGCTGCGTTCCATACGCAGTCAAACGCATGCGCACTGCGTTCCTATGTTTAACATAGGAACGCATGTGCCTGCGTTGCTGCGTTCGATGCGGATGGGACGATATCTGTGCTTCCGTGTCCAGCATCCGCACCCGACCACATTTGGTTTTTGTGCGTTTGGGGAGCTGGACAATCAGCAAGCGTCCCAAGCGTACAAAAAATGCATGGCTTCATGGTCCGCAGTTCCTCTGCATGACACCGCAGGAGAACCTGCGACCATTGAAAAATCTCCAGTGGCCGCCGTGATGTCACAGAGCTCACCGACGGCCACCGGTGATCATCTGGAGCTCTGCTGTCCTCCTTCTCCCCGCCGCCTGTAATCTCCTAGCGATGTCGGCGGGAGACAGCTGATTGAGAGCTGTTTGAATCTCCGCGCGACACTCCTCTCAGGTCGCGCGGGAAATTCAAACAGCTCTCACATCACTGTTCTCCCCGCCGACAGTCCCGGAGCTTACCGCGCCGGGGGGAGATCTCGGCCTGATCTCCGCCCGCCGCCCGACAGCGCCGATTGGCTCCGGCTCCATAGTGATGTGTCGCAGGCGGACATATCCGCTGCGGACAATCATTTGACACTGCTTCTGACAGCGTTGTGTCTGCATGCCATCAGCGCAGACACAAACGCTATGTAAGCCAGCCTAAGTGCAGGAAACTGAACAGCATATAAGACATGCCTCACAGGCATGTCCTTTCTCACCTACTCCCTCTCATGATTGCTGTTCTGACTGCTACTGAGTTTAATGACCACCTTTAAAAAAAATTCTAACTAACTTATTGACACCAATGCTCATTATTCAAGGACTGCAAAGTCCTTTTAAAAAGTCCAGTGATCCATCTCGGTTTAAACTGAAGCATCAATGAATGTACGTCTTTATCAAGCACATGCAAACTGATAAAATCAATTTAATGAATATTCTAAAGAAAACCAAAATCTGCAATAATTTGTAAGTTATTTTGATGGGGTTTTTTCAAGGCCCTTTGCCCTTTTTAATAGTTAATTGGGCTGATTTAAAGATGGCGGCCACATGTTGGCCATGTGTGATTTGTCCACTGTCAAACCTTTTACCACAATAAGCCATATTTTGCATCAGTTAGCAAATTATCATCTTGGGAACATGATTTTAATGCCAAATGTGCCATTGTCTGGCTCAATTTAGAGTTAGCTGACTCATTTTTGGTCAAACTGGACAAAATCATACACTGTTCATAAACAAGCGAGTGAACATACGGTTTAGCTCAAATCTGATGGGTTTTATAGCATATTACACAAATTGTGGCAAAGGCACAAAAATAACATTGGGTTTTAGCACTTGTATGCCAATAGTGTTGCACAAATTTGATTTTTTTACAACAAATACACAGCTGTGGAGACACTTTAGATTTCTAATAGGCAAGTCTCATTATTGGAATATATATTTATTTTAAAGAGGGGGCCGGCTCTTGGTAATATTTTGATAACCAACAGCCAGCCCTCATTTTTGGTCAAGACCAGGCAAAAACGTACACAGTTTTTAAAAGAGCAAGTATACATACAGTATAGCGCAAGTCAGTACGTTTTTATAGCATACTACACATTGTGGCAATATCGTGTCAATAACACATGCGGTTTTATTATCATATGCATGTTCCTAGATCTTGCACAAATCTGATTATTTGCAACAATTATGCAGATTGACAAAATACCATGCAAAAAATGCATGTGGTGTTCACCACACAAATGCTCATACAGTTTTGCACATGACCGGCACTCATTTTTCAGTCAAAATGGAACAAGAGCGAGCAAGTATATATACAGTTTAAAGCCTTTTCACTGGAAACCTTGAAAGATACAGAAAAACCGCGCCAAAAAACATACACACTTACTGTGACTGACTGAACCTGAACAATTGCAAGCCCGAACATGATTTTAAAATACACTTTCATAAAGCAATCTTGCCCTATCCTCCGCCACAGTACTACAAGCAAGCTAAAAATGTTGCAGAGTTAACGGAGAGGTCATCAGATAATGCTGCAGTATAGTTAGGTACCTGATTGCAATACAAGCTGTATGATAACCTCTGTTAGAAATGCCCCCATGGTCTGAGTGCACCCCAAAATCCATGCTGCAATGGTGTCCAGAAAGGGTCTTTATAGAAGCAACACATACCTTGACAGATTCACATTTCCCTCCCACTCACTGTCCCACCAGGTGCACTTACCTTTCTTTTGGCATCAAGGTTGTAATTAGCGTAGGCCACAGCTTCTCCCTTGTGCACAAATCACCATTGAAGCTCTTGAGCACAGGATGAAAATTGAACTTCCCTTCAAAACTCCTCCTCTTCCTAATACAATGCACTTGCCAGTGATTGGTTTATTTGAATGTGAATCATGAGTCTTCTGTGATTGGTTAATGCAACTTAGCATGCGTAGCTTTTACTTGATGAGGGCCGGCTAAAAACTCAATTGTGGTGTGCCATAGTCGGCTCTCAATTTTTTCCATTTTTTTAAATGTGACTGCTGTTTACTGCGTCGTTTACAACTTCATTTAGCCTGCTCTCATTGTCATAATATTTGAGGGCTGGCTACAGGTCATCTAGAACAATCAATAGCCAGCTGATAACCTCAGATGTTTTTTTTTTTTAAATAATATTCCACTTTGAGGTTATAATACCCTGTTTTGATGTCACACTACACACAGTCCATCCTTAATGCAGCA
The DNA here is from genome assembly GCA_033576535.1 of Allobates femoralis. Taxonomy (NCBI): domain Eukaryota; kingdom Metazoa; phylum Chordata; class Amphibia; order Anura; family Aromobatidae; genus Allobates; species Allobates femoralis. Next base: position 11,585 of record JARQOC010001989.1, on the reverse strand, counting down.
GCCAGGATCACTTACCTGGCCAATCATTACTCAGATGCCTCTGCTCTGTGCCAGTCATTGCACTGGCTGCCTATTCGCTACAGGATAAAGTTCTAATTCCTTGTTCTCACCCACAAAGCTCTTTACAATGAAGCACCTCCCTACATCTCCTCCCTCATCTGTCTATCACCCCAGCCATTCTCTTCACAGTGCAGCACCCCCTACATCTCTTCCCTCATCTGTCTATCACCCCACCTGTTCTCTACGTTCTACAAATGACCTTTGACTAACATCTGCACTAATCCGATTCTCCCACTCCCGGCTCCAAGATTTCTCCCGAGCTGCACCAATTCTATGGAATGCTCTACCCCAAGAAATCAGGACCATCCACAACTTGCATGGCTTCAGACGCTCCCTAAAAACACATATTTTCAAGGCGGCCTATCATACTCCCAAAATTCCTTTGTACTGTACTTTGTGTAACCCCTATCCTGTTGTAAATTGTAAGCTCGTTTGAGCATGGTCACCTTTAGTTCTGCTTTATCTACTGTATTGTATTTTTGCACTGATTCTATGCTCATTGTATTGTTTCCTATTATTGTACTGTATTCTTTCTCTATTGGAATTACTGTACTATATAGTATTTTCTTACTGTATTATACCGTGTATTTTTGTCTTTTACCCGCTGTATTGTAAAGCACTGTGAAATATGTTTGCGCTATATAAAGATTTATTATATTACCCCATTGTGATGTCATAACACCAAATTCCTCTGTAATACCCCAATATGATGTAAAATACTCCATTGTGATGTCATACTACATTGTGATGTCATAATACCTCACAGTGATATCACAATACCTCACACTGGTGCCTTAATAACACATTGTGATGTAATACCTCATTGTGATATCATAATAACCCTACCATGATGTAATAATATCTAATTGTGATGTAATATCTATCTATGATGTCAATATACCCCACTAAGATGTCATAATACCCCATTTTTCTGTAATACTCCAGTGTGATGTCACTTTTTATTATTATTTTATTATCACTACATCTAGTGATACTAACAAAGCAGTAGACTAAACAGCTCCGAAATCTGACGGTAGTAAATAATTGTGTCATTTAAATCTACATTTGCCAGAATTATTTCATCATAGCCATATGACTTCCACTTTTTTTTTATCACTAAAATGATGAGTTATTAAAGAGAAGGACTTAATCACCAGGTGTTTTGACATCCAATCTGGCAGCAGCACAATGTAGAGATAGACCTTGGTTCCAGCGATAGGTCACTTACTGAGCTCCTAGATGTCATTTTGATAAAATTACTGTTTTCTCTGCTGCAGATTTGGCAGCTCCTAAGGCTGGGTTCACATTTGTGTAAGGCACTGCAGTGTATGCTGCGCATACCCACACGCAGTGCCGAACACAAACACTTTCATGTGAACGCAGCAGAGATTGTCCGCATGCGTTCACATGAAAATGTGATTGTGATCCCCCTGCCACCCAATCAGTGGTGGCGGCTGGGAGGCAAAGATCAGCGGCGGAGATCTCCTCCTCCTGGCTGCCACCGCTGATACATTCCTCCCTGCCGCTGCCTCTGGCTTAAAATGGCCAGCGTGAAAGCCAGCCACTTCACCGCCAGCTTTCCCGACCTGTTAATTCAAATGATCAGCTGATGCGGCAGCATCAGCTGTTCATTTGAATTAGTGGGCGGGAAAGCCAGCGGTGAAAACATCGCTGGCTTTCCCGCCAACTAGTTTAAACCAGTGGTGGAAGCGGCGGCAACAGGGAGGAAGAAACAAAATGACAAAAGAAAGAAGAGGGAAGAAGAGAACAGCAGGAAAGAATTCATCTGCTGATGACCTTTGTCCGCTGCGTCTGTGCGCTTGCCTGCAGATGGCAATGCACACAGATTGACTCCCATTCATTTCTTGTGCGCAGCTGTTTGCATGCGCATAAAGCAAGCACACAGTTAAGCACAAATAATGCAACATGCTGCGTTCAGCATGTGTATAAATTATGCGCAGTCAAACACAAACGCAGCTGAGCACAGGTATATACAGGCACTATGTGTTCCTATGTTAAACAGAGTTCTATCGCTCGCCATCACTCGCCATTGTTGTTTATTGCTCTCTATCGCTCTCTATAGCTCGCCATTGCTCTTTCGCTCTCTATCACTCTTTAGCGCTTTTTATAGCTCGCCATCGCACGCTATCACTAGCCATCGCGCCCTTATTGCGCTCTACATCTTGCCATTGTCTATTGCGCTCTTATCATGCTCTATAGCTCGCCATTTATTATAGCACTCTAATCACATTCTTATCATGCTCTTATCGCACTACGTAGCTTGCCATTGTTTATTGCACTCTTATTGCACTCTTATTGCGCTCTTTTATTGTGCTCTTATTGTGCTCTTATTGTGCTCTTATTGTGCTCTTCTTGCGCTCTTCTTGCGCTCTTCTTGCGCTCTTCTTGCGCTCTTATTGCGCTCTTATTGCGCTCTTATTGCGCTCTTATTGCACTCTATAGCTCACAATTATTTATGACGCTCTAATCACACTCTATAGCGCACTATTATTTATCGCGCTCTTATTGCGCTCTATAGCTCGCTATTGTTTATTGTGCTCTGATTGCGCTCTTATCACGCTATATAGCTTGCCATCACTCACCATTGTTTATCGTGCTCCTATCACGCTCTATAGCTTGCCATTGTTTATCACGCTCTTATCGCACTCTATAGCTCACCATCACTCACCACTGTTTGTCATGCTCTTATCGCGCTCTATAGTGCACCATTAATTATCACACTCTTATCGCGCTCTTATGGTGCTCAATAGCTCGCCATTGTTTTATGCGCTCCAATCGCACTCTTATGGCACTTTATAGCTCGCCATTGTTTATCACGCTCTATAGTTCGCCATTGTTTATCGCGCTCTATAGCTCGCTATTATTTATCGCGCTCTTATGGAGCTCTATAACTCACCATCACTTGCCATTGTTTATCGTGCTCTTATTACGCTCTATAGCTCACCATTGATTAATGCACTCTTATTGCGCTTTATAGCTCGCCATTGTTTATAGCGCTCTACATCAGTCGCCATCACTCGCCATTGTTTATCGTGCTCTTACGGCGCTCTACAGCTCGCCATCATTTGCCATTGTTTATCGTGCTGTATAGCTCGCCATTGTTTAATGCACTCTTATTGCGCTTTATAGCTCGCCATTGTTTATCATGCTCTTATGGCGCGCTACACCACTCACCATCACTCACCATTGTTTATCGTGCTCTTATCATGTTCTATAGCTCGCCATTGTTTATTGCGCTCTTATTGCAGTCTGATCGTGCTCAATAGCTCACCATTGTTTAATGCGCTCCTATCGTGCTCTTACCGCGCTGTATAGCTCACCATTATTTATGGTGCTCTTATGGCGCTCTACTTCACTCGCCATTGTTTAATGCGCTCTTATCATGCTCTACAGCTTGCCATTGTTTATCGCACTCTGCAGCTCGCCATTGTTTATCACGCTCTATAGCTCGCCATTATTAATTGCGCTCTTATTGTGCTCTATAGCTCGCCATTGTTTATCGGCTCTTATGGCACTCCACATCACTCGCCATTGTTTATCACGCTCTTATGGCGCTCTACATCACTCACCATCACTAGCCATTGTTTATCGCACTCTATAGCTTGACATTGTTAATCATGCTCTTATCGCGCTCTATAGCTTACAGCTGTTATTGCGCTGTTATTGCGCTGTATTGCGCTGTTATTGCGCTGTTATTGCGCTGTATTGCGCTGTTATTGCGCTGTTATTGCGCTGTTATTGCGCTGTTATTGCGCTGTTATTGCGCTCTGAATTGCACTCTTATTGCACTCTATAGCTCACCTTTATTTATCGCGCTCTTATCACGCTCTTATGGAGGTCTATAGCTCATCATTATTTATTGCACTCTACAGTTCACCATCACTTGCCATTGTTTATCGTGCTCTTATTGTGCATCTTATCGTGATCTTATAGCTCGCCATCACACGCTATTGTTTATCACACTCTGTAGCTTGCCATTGCTTATTGCGCTCTAATTGCGCTCTTATTGTGTTAATATTGCACTCTTATTGCGCTCTATAGCTTGCCATTGTTTAATGCGCTCCTATCGTGCTCTTATCGCACTGTATTGCTCACCATTGCCATTGTTTATCCCACTCTAATCTGGCTCTATAACTCACCATTGTTTATCGCGATCTTATGGAGCTCTATAACTCACCATCACTCGGCATTGTTTATCGTGCTTTTATTGCGCTCTATACTGCTCCGCAATTTTTATCGTGCTCTATAGCTGCCATCATTTTACTGTTTATCCGCTCTTACTCCATTGTGTTTATCTCCATTTTATACCTATATTGCTCATACTCGCCAATTTATTGCTCTATCGCTTTTACAGCTCTGCCCATTGCTTTGTGTTTATGTCTTTATTGCTTTATTCTTATGTGCTCTTATTGTCTCTTATTGCGCTTACCTTTTTATCACGCTTTATGCTCACTGTTATTGCCTCATACTCGCCTTATTCGCCTTTAATGATTGTTATTGCTTTAATCGCTTTACTTGCGCTATTCGCCATTTTTTACGCTCTTATTGCGCTCACTATTGCCTACTCCATTGTTCGCCTTTTGCGGCTCTTACGCCTTCAATTATGTTTATCAGCTTTTTATGCCTCTACCTTGCATGTTTATCGTTTGCTTGATATTGTTTATCGGCTTTATTTAGCTTGCCATTTTTATTGCCTGTCTTTTATTGCATTGTTTTATGCTCTATGGATTATAATCGCCTATCACTGGCATTATCGTCTTTTTATTGCACTCTATATCTCGCCATTGTTTATCGCACTTTTATCGTGCTCTATAGCTCTATCGCCGCATTGTTTATGTGCTCTATTGCTTACTCTTATCACTTCACTCCATTATTTATCCACACTTATTGCGCTCTACTGCTTTCCATTGTTATATGCTCCTTGCGCTCTTATTACATTGTTTATTGTGCTGTCATTTTGCGCTCTATTGCCACTATTGCACTCTTATCATCTTCTATAGCTCTACGATTGTTTATCGCCTTATCATCCTCCTCGCCATTGTTTAACTCTTTTGCCTGCTTTTTTTCATGCTTAAGCTCGCCATGTTTTCCAATTGTGTTATCGCTCTTATTTCTCTTATGTGTCTATAGTCATCAAACGCTATGTTTATCAACTCGTAGTGCATTGTTATGCCTTATTGCGCTCATAGCTGTATTATTGCCTTTATTGCGCTCTATAGCTATTGCCATTGTTTATGCATGTGCTCTCATTGCTTATGGCTCTTATCGCACTGTATTGCCATCATTGCCATTGTTTATCCCACTCTTATGTGCTCTATACTCCCATTGTTTATCGCTCTTATGGCTCTATATACTCCATCACTCGCCATTGTTTATCTGCTCTTTATGCGCTCTACTGCTTGCATTGTTTATCGTGCTCTATAGCTTGCCATATCATTTCATTGTTTATCTGCTTTTATCGCTCTCTTATGGGTCTATAGCTCACATTATTTATTGCGCTCTTAATGTGCTCTTATAGCTCGCCTATAACTCGCATTGTCTATCGTGCTCTTATTGCGCTCTATACTCGCCATTGCTTATTGCCTCTTATTGTGCTTTTATTTGCCTTCTTATTGCTCGCCATTCTCTATTGTGCTCTATATGCATTTTATTGCCTCTTATCACCTGTATGCTCACCTTGTTTATTGCGCTCTAATCACTCGCCATTGTTTATTGCGCTCTTAACTCGCCATTGTTATTGCGTCTCTATACTCGCCATTGTTTATTGCGCTCTATAGCCGCCATTGTTTATCGCGCTCTTATGGGCTCACATCACTGCATACTGCCATTGTTTATGCCTTATGGCGCTTCAGCTTCACTCGTCTGTTTACAGCTTTATCGTGCTCTATACCTGCCATGTTTATGCTCTCTTATAGCTTGCTATTGTTTATCGCGCTCTTATTGCGCTCTTTAGCTCGCCATTGTTTATTGCACTGTTATTTCTCATTAATTGCGCTCTTATTGCACTCTATAGCTCGCCATTGTGTAATGTGCTCTTATTGTGCCTTATTGTGCTCTTATTGTGCTCTTATTGCGCTCTTATTGCGCTCTTATTGCGCTCTTATTGCACTCTTATTGCACTCTTATTGCACTCTTATTGCGCTCTATAGCTCACCATAATTTATCTTGCTCTTATCGCGCTCTATAGCTCGCCATCACTCGCCATTATTTATTGTGCTTTTATGGTGCTCTACAGCTCGCCATCACTTGCCATTGTTTATCGTGGTCTAATCGCACTCTTTTTGTGCTCCTTTTGCGCTCTATAGCTCGCTATAACTTGCCATTGTTTATCACGCACTTGTCGTGCTCTTATTGCACTCTGTAGCTTGCCATTGCTTATTGTGCTCTTATTGTGCTCTTATTGTGCTCTTATTGTGCTCTTATTGTGGTCTTATTGTGCTCTTATTGCGCTCTTATTGTGCTCTTATTGCATTCTTTTTGCACTCATCGCGCTCAACAGCTTGCCATTGTTTAATGTGCTCCTATCATGTTCTTATATACTATATAGCTCACCATTGTTTATCACGCTCTTATGGCGCTCTATAGCTCGCCATTGTTTATTGCGCTCTATATCACTCACCATTGTTTATAGCGCACTTATCGCGTTCTATAGCTAGCCATTGTTTATCGTGCTCTATAGCTCGCCATTGTTTATTGTGCTCTATAGCTCGCCATTGTTTATTGTGCTCTATAGCTCGCCATTGTTTATTGTGCTCTATAGTTCACCATTGTTCATCGCGCTATAAAGCTAGCCATCACTCACCATTATTTATTGTGCTCTTATTGCACCTTGGTGCACTCTTATCACACTCTGTAGCTCGCCATTGTTTATCACGCTCTTATTGTGCTCTATAGCTCGCCATTGTTTATTGTGCTTTTATTGCACTCTTATTGAAGTCTATAGTTCACCATTGTTTCTCGCGCTCTATAGCTCACCATAACTTGCCACGCTCTTATCGTGCTCTTATCGCACACTGTCGCTTTACATTGCTTAATGCGCTTTTATTGCGCTCTAATAGCACTCTTATTGCACTCTATAGCTTGACATTCTTTATCGCGCTCTATAGCTCGCCATTGTTTTTCGCGCTCTATAGCTTGCCATTGTTTATCACGCCGTTATCATGCTCTTATGGAGCTCTATAATTTGCCATCACTCGCCAGTGTTTATCATGCTCTTATCGCACTCTATAGCTCGCCGTTGTTTATCACGTTCTTATTGTGCTCTATAGCTCGCCATTATTTATCGTGCTCTATAGCTGGCCATTGTTTAATGCACTCTTATTACACTCTTATTGCGCTCAATAGTTCACCATTGTGTTTAATGCGCTCCTATCGTGCTCTTATGGCGCTCTATATCACTCGCCATAATTTTTTAACTCTCTTATCACGCTCTAAAGCTCGCCATTGTTTATCGTGCTCTATAGCTCACCATTGTTTAATGTGCTCTTATTGCGCTCTAATTGCACTCTTATCGTGCTCTATAGCTGGCCATTGTTTATTGGCTCCTATTGCACTCTTATTGCACTCTTATCGTGCTCTATAATTCACCATTGTTCATCGCGCTCTATAGCTTGCCATCACTCGCCATTATTTATCGTGCTCTTATTGCACTCTTATTGCACTCTTATCACACTCTGTAGCTTACCATTGTTTATTACGCTCTTATTGTGCTCTATAGCTCGCCATTGTTTATTGCGCTCTAATTGCACTGTTATTGCACTCTTATTGCGCTCTTATTGCACTCTTATTGAACTATATAGTTCACCATTGTTTCTCGCGCTCTATAGCTCACCATAACTTGCCACGCTCTTATCGTGCTCTTATCGCACACTGTCGCTTTCCATTGCTTAATGCGCTTTTATTGCGCTCTAATAGCACTCTTATTGCACTCTATAGCTTGACATTCTTTATCGCGCTCTATAGCTCGCCATTGTTTTTCGCGCTCTATAGCTTGCCATTGTTTATCACGCTGTTATCATGCTCTTATGGAGCTCTATAATTTGCCATCACTCGCCAGTGTTTATCATGCTCTTATCGCACTCTATAGCTCGCCGTTGTTTATCACGTTCTTATTGTGCTCTATAGCTCGCCATTGTTTATCGTGCTCTATAGCTGGCCATTGTTTAATGCGCTCTTATTACACTCTTATTACGCTCAATAGTTCACCATTGTTTAATGCGCTCCTATCGTGCTCTTATGGCGCTCTATATCACTCGCCATCATTTTTAACTCTCTTATCACGCTCTAAAGCTCGCCATTGTTTATCGTGCTCTATAGCTCACCATTGTTTAATGTGCTCTTATTGCGCTCTAATTGCACTCTTATCGTGCTCTATAGCTGGCCACTGTTTATTGGCTCCTATTGCACTCTTATTGCACTCTTATCGTGCTCTATAATTCACCATTGTTCATCGCGCTCTAAAGCATGCCATCACTCGCCATTATTTATCGTGCTCTTATTGCACTCTTATTGCACTCTTATCACACTCTGTAGATTACCATTGTTTATTACGCTTTTATTGTGCTCTATAGCTCGCCATTGTTTATTGCGCTCTAATTGCGCTCTAATTGCACTCTTATCGTGCTCTATAGCTGGCCATTGTTTAATCCGCTCTTATTGCACTCTTATCGTGCTCCATAGTTTGCCATTGTTCATCGTGCTCTAAAGCTTGCCATCACTCGCCATTGTTTATTGTGCTCCATAGCTCGCCATTGTTTATTGCGCTCTAATTGCACTCTTATCGCACTCTATAGCTGGCCATTGTTTAATCCGCTCTTATTGCACTCTTATCGTGCTCCATAGTTTGCCATTGTTCATCGTGCTCTAAAGCTTGCCATCACTCGCCATTATTTATCGTGCTCTTATTGCACTCTTATTGCACTCTTATCACACTCTGTAGCTCGCCATTGTTTATTGCCCTCTAATTGCGGTCTAACTGCACTCTTGTCGTGCTCTATAGCTCGCCATTGTTTAATGCGCTCTTATTGCACTCTTCTTCTGCTCTCTAGCTTGTCATTGTTCATTGCGCTCTATAGCTCGCCATCACCTGCCATTGTTTATTGCACTCTATCTGCACTCTTATCGTGCTCTATAGCTCGCTATTGTTTACCGTGCTCTTATCTTGCTCTTATGGCGGTCTATAGCTCACCATTATTTATTGCACTCTTATCGAGCTCTTATGGCTCTTTATAGCGCACTATTATTTATCGCGCTCTTATCGCGCTCAACAGCTCACCATCACTTGCCATTGTTTATCGCACTCTTATCACAACCTGTAGCTCGCCATTGCTTATTGCACTCTTATTGCTCTCTTATTGCTTTTATTGCGCTCTTACTGCACTTTATTGCACTCTTATTGCGATCAATAGCTCACCATTGTTTAATGCGCTCCTATCGTGCTCTTATGGCGCTCTATATCACTCGCCATCATTTTTTAGCTCTCTCATCACGCTCTATAGCTCGCCATTGTTTATTGCGCTTTATAGCTTGCCATTGTTTATCGTGCTCTATAGCTCGCCATTGTTTATTGCGCTCTTATCGCGCTCTTATGGACCTCTATAACTAACCATCACTCGCCGTTGTTTATTGTGCTCTTATCGCGTTCTATAGCTCACCATCACTCGCCATTGTTTATCGCGCTCTTATTGCGCTCTATAGCTCGCCATTGGTTATCACGCTCTTATCACGCTCTATAGCTCACCACTGTTTATTGCGCTCTTATTGTACTCTTATTGCACTCATTAGCTCGCCATTGTTTAATGTGCTCCTATCGTACTCTTATCGCACTGTATAACTCACCATTGTTTATCGTGCTCTTATGGCGCTCTGTAGCTCGCCATTGTTTATCGTGCTCTTATCGCCATTTTATGCAGCTCTATAACTCACCATCACTCACCATTGTTAACCATACTCTTATTGCGCTCTACAGCTCGCAATCACTTGCCATTGTTTATCTCGCTCTTATCGTGCTCTTATCACACTCTGTAGCTCCCCATTGCTTATTGCTCTCTTATTCTCTCTTATTGCATTTGTATTGCACTCTTATTGCACTCTTATCGCGCTCAATAGCTCACCATTGTTTAATACGCTCCTATCGTGCTCTTATGGCGCTCTATAGCTCGCCATTGTTTATTGCGCTCTTATGGCGATCTATATCACTCGCCATTGTTTATAGCGCTCTTATCACGCACTATAGCTCACCATTGTTTATCGTGCTCAAAAGCTCGCCATTGTTTATCATGCTTTTATCGCGCTCTTAGGGAGCTCTATAACTCACCATCACTCACCATTGTTTATTGTGCCCTTATCGCTCTCTATAGCTCGCCATTGTTTTTCGCTCGCTTATGGCGCTCTACATCACTCGCCATTACTCTCCATTGTTTATCGTGCTCTTATTGCACTCTATAGCTCGCCATCACTTGCCGTTGTTTATCTCGCTCTTATCGCACTCTGTAGCTCGCCATTGCTTCTTGCATTCTTATTGCGCTCTATAGCTCGCCATTGTTTATCGCGCTCTATAGCTCGCCATTGTTTATCGCGCTCTATAGCTCACCATTGTTTATCGTGCTCTATAGATTGCCATTGTTTATCCTGCTCTATAGATTGCCATTGTTTATCGCACTGTTATTGAGCTCTTATAGAGCTCTATAATTCGCCATCACTCGCCATTGTATATCATGCTCTTAGCGCACTCTATAGCTCGCCATTGTTTAACATGCTCTTATCGCGCTCTTATGGCTCTTTATAGCGCAACATTATTTATCGCGCTCTTATCGCGCTCAACAGCTTGCCATCACTCGCCATTGTTTATCGCGCTCTTATCGTGCTCTTATCACACTCTGTAGCTCGCCATTGCTTATTCCGCTCTTATTGCTCTCTTACTGCGCTCTTACTGCACTCAATGGCTCACCATTGTTTAATGCGCGCTCCTATTGTGCTCTTATTGCACTGTGTAGCTCACCATTGTTTACCGCGCTCTTATGGCTCTCTACAGCTCGCCATTGTTTATCACACTCTTAGTGTGCTCTATAGCTCGCCATCAATCGCCATTGTTTATTGTGCTCTTATAGCACTCTATAGCTTGCCATTGTTTATCGCACTCTTATGGAGCTCTATAACTCACCATCACTTGCCATTGTTTATTGTGCTCTTATCGCACTCTAGCTTGCCATTGTTTATCACGCTCTTATTGTGCTCTATAGCTCGCCATTGTTTATCACACTCTTATGGCACTCTACAGCTCTCCATCACTCGTCATTGTTTATCGTTCTCTTATTGAGCTCTATAGCTTGTGCATTGTTTATCCTGCTCTTTAGCTCACCATTGTTTATCACACTCTTATCATGCTCTATAGCTTGCCATTGTTTATCGTGCTCTTATTGCACTCTATAGCTCTCCATCGTTTATTGCCCTGATATTGCGCTGTTATTGGCCTGTTAGTGCGCACTAATTGCGCTCTTACTGAA
>JARQOC010001988.1:0-31508 GCA_033576535.1 Allobates femoralis | reverse complement strand
TACTTGCAGCCCAATTTGTGAGTTTCTCAACACACGAGAATCCCCTGTACTACCATAGGCACCAACATCGATGGCAACAAATCGGTAATGAGCATCAGCCACCGCCATCAGGACCACCGAAAAAAACTTCTTATAGTTATAGAAGCGTGATCCTGATCGAGGAGGCTGTTTCACACGGATATGTTTGCCATCAACTGCACCTATGCAGTTAGGGAAGTTGGCCACAGACTGAAAGCCTGCCGCTACCTGCAACCAAGTCTCCTCGGTTGGAGAAGGCATCACTATTGGCTGCAACTGCTCCCAGATGACAGTGCACGTCACCTTTACAATCTGAGAAATGGTGCTTTTTCCAACCCTAAACTGAAGATGTAGCGACCCATAGCTCTCCCCAGTAGCCAGGAATCTGAAAAAAACAAAAAAAAAAAAAAACAATAATCAAAAGTATGTATATTATCTAAAAATAAACGGCATGGGAGCAGGCAAATAAAAAACGTTTTGAAAATAGCTATTCCTAATTTAGTCATAAATAAATGATTCAAGTAAAATGATTGACACATTTTTCCGTGATACATTATTGGGTCATTTCCAGCATGTGTTGATGATGTCAGGGCAAGAAAATACTTTAGGCCTATTTTAAACAAACATTTTTAGCCCAAAAAAAGTTATTTGTGTGTGCCTTCTCTGATGTCTTTGCGTTAGCCTTGTTGTTTGGCAAAAAATACCCAGCATCATATCCAAATTTCCCCACATGAAGTCCTCTGTACATCGTCCAGATTGGGTTCATATCTAAATTGCCTCCAATTGTTTACTAAAAAAATTTGGTGGATATGTATTTCGTGGTCCCTCAATTACACGGATACAATTGGCTTGTGACAAAAGTTCATAGGGTTTAAAACGTCAGCCCCGATACTGTGACATCACCCAAGGTCCTACTCTGAAGTACAATACATTGGCACACAGCGAGAGGACAACACAAGCAATAGGGACCACTTACCTTAAAGTGATGAGCAGCCTTTCCTCGGCTCCTATAGCATTCCTGAATCGTGTGTTCTGGAGGGTTAGCTTACTACGTACAATCTGCAAGAGCTCATCAAAAGCAGCGATGGTCAGCCGGCAAAAGGAGACAAATTTGTCCGGGTATCTAATTAAAGAGAAAAAAAAATATAAAAAAATAATTATCAAACAGAAATAACAAGACCTTGTACTATAACATTGACATAAGGCATTTTCCATACTTTTGTATTAAATATTGTAATTGTGCACGTGCCAGATCAAGAGCCCCGCAACACACAAAGCATTTTGAGCAAGGTGTAGTCTGAAAGCCATTCGGCCTCACAGACATTTAAAATTATCTGAGCAGAAATGTACAAATTTGGGATTTTTGGAGTTACCTTCTTAAGTCTTGGTACAGCTGGCCAAAGTGCCCTTACTTTCACGGGTCTGTAGGAGGGGATGCACCCACATTCTGGGAGGTTGCTGGACCTGTGTTAAAGGAAAGCAACCCAACAATGAACTGTCAAACCATCAACAAACAGACTACGACCCAAAATTAAACAGCAAAGGCCTATGTGACATAATAATTTTGCCATGAGACATCGACTTGCTGCTGATGTGTGCCATACACATGCTGGGGTATGTGGTTTTTACAAGAGGAACAGCAGATAATGATGATGCGTGAAATTAACTAACCCAGCACCACCCTCAGACTATAGGGCGCTTATGTGCTCCCAACACAACATGCCTGATTTCACATTCAAAAAATAACATATTTCTTATAGGCCGGGACAAAGCATGCAGCTGGACATAAATGTGTAGGTTTGGCTTACCTCATCATCATCCTCTTGCTCACATAGAAGCCAGTCGAGTATGGCGAGAAGCAAGACCTGTTGATATGGCCTCCGCAGGCGCAAACGACGTGTTCGCGGCATGTTGTCTAGAAAGGTGATGCCTGTATGTAGCAAAATGCCTCACACAACTTGGTCACAACTTTTTTTTTTTTTTTGTTTGGAGAGTGGAACAGGAAATGATGAAAGAATGTTTTTTTTTTTTGGGTCCTTTGGAATGCAACTTTATGTGTAGACTCAAATCGTCAAGTGGCAAAAAAAAAACAAGTTTTCAAAAACGGCGAGAAAAACGCCGAGAAAACGCCGATAAAAACGCTGGAAAAACGGACGCAAAACGAGCAAAAAACGAGCAAAAATCCAGGCACACTGCTGAGCACAGAAAACTCAGTTTCTGCCAGTGTCCACCGTTTTTTGGACGTTCAGCAGAGATGCACAAACGTCTGATGTGCACATAGCCTTAGTAATAAGCAAAATGAAAAATTGCAAACTACACATATGTGGTAAAAAAAACAAACCAAAAGAAGCAAATCAAACATTTTGTGAAAAATAATTAAAGATAATAAACACTTCAGTTTGAGCATAATCACATGGTAATATTACTTTATGTATTCTTGCTAGGGATGGGCGAGTCTACTCGCTAGGACTCGTTACTCGGCGAGTAGTAAGGGACTCGCAGGACTCTGTACTCGGCGAGTTTCCCAGCGATTACTCGCACAGTAACGAGTCCAATGTAAGTCAATGGCAATCCTAGTTTTGTCAGAGTTTACTTTTTCTCACTCGCTAGACTCGCTATATCACATCGCTATGTAGCTTGAATCTCCCCAAATCGTTTAAACAATCGCATCACTTCACGGATACCCGCTGTCAGCAGCGAGTCTGAGCGAGTCTGAGCGAGTCTACGAATCCGAGTCCTGTATACTGTATTCGGGACTCGCGAATACAGAATCTGTTATGTTCCGACAAAGCTTCCGAGACAGCCTAGCGTGTTAGGTCAGAAAACTTGTGAAGATGGACAAGCATGTTAGCCAATCATATTCAGTAATGCCACAGCCATGTTGGTTGTGGCAGAACTATGATTGGCTTCTGTCCATCGTGATGCCTATGTCATGTATGAGAGGCGAGGCTGTATATAAGCCTTGCCACCACCATTTTGGGCCCATTCCTGTGACGATCTGAGCCTAGCGCAGGGTGAGGTAGATGCTGGAGCAGATCATAGGGAGTGTCAGTCAGTGTAGGGAAACTTCAAGATTCCTTATATTTAACCCAAACAGCTCTTGTGAGAGCTACCAGGAGGACAGAGGAGTACTGTGTAGAGGACTGTAGGCAGGCAGGCAGGGAGGTGCAGCCTTACAGTGCACACAGGACCGACCTCATAGCTTAGCTTACTCACTCAGCTGTCCTAATAGCTGAAGTCAGAGGCTTAGCTGAGGTACTATTTCCTATTTTTTTTGCAGCTGATAGATTTTGGGTCATAATAACCCCTTCAGCTTTATTTTCTCTGTGGCAGACCAGTGCGTTGCTGCTCTCCTACCTGCAAATAGCACGTACGCCACCTGCTTGTGCGACTACTTGTGCGCACTTAATAATTTTTGCAGGGACTAGTGTGCTGCTACACAGACACAGACACATTTCTTACTTAAGGTGCACTTTTAAAATATAACCTTTAATAAATATTTGTTAAAATAACAAAAAAGTGTTCTCCCACACCTAGTGTCTATAAAACACACATTACAGACAGGGATGGGACAATATCCCTATTAAATCCTGTCTCTTGTTCTCTTGTTATCATATAATTTGGATAAAAACCACAGACACAGACACAGCAGCAAAAAACTGTTGCGAGTGGGGTTTCCAAAACGGCAATGCGAGCGCTTTCCAAGACATCTGCGATTTGTAAATCGCACATTACTCGCTATTACTCGCTTCCCCATTCATTAACATTGGACTCGCTAGACTCGCAACGAGTAGAGTCAAGCGATTCCGAGTAATTTAGGACTCGCCCATCACTAATTCTTGCATGAAGAACAATAAACATGGGCTTTGCATAAGAATTTTTGGCATCCAGAATATGTAATACTTGTTTTATTATCACAAGAATAAGGACAATAGCTGCACCTTTTTCTTTTTATTCCTGAAGCACCGCTGGTAGAGCCCATGGGGGTAGAAGTGGTTGTGGAGGCCATGGTTTCACTTTCCTGAGCATGTTGCTGGATACTCTGTACAAGGCCTGCTGCTCCTTCTTTCTGGGTGTTACCTTTCTTTCCTCAATATACGGCCTAACCAGTGCTTTTCCAAGTTCTTCTATAAAGAGTCTTTGTTTATGGAGTTTGTTTGTATTCCAATTCGGGTTGATTTCCCTCCACAACACAAAAGCATTGTATGCCGACAAATCTAGAATGTTATAAAACAGAATCATAGGCCATTGATTTGCATTTTTTTTGCAGGTATATGTACAAATAAGCTGATCTAATGTGTCTACACCATCTTTGGTTGTGTGGCGCCCCACCCTGTAGGTGCCACAAAAGGGGTACTGCACCCAGAAAAGCAGTGTAGTCACCCCACTGCAATTGAAACTATGGTTGCTAGGTGGAACACTAGAGCTGACACCCACACACTAGAATAGTAGGTGGGAGGGGCCCCGGGAGAAGATATAGTGCGCTCTAGGGGGAACTAGTGAGCAGTTGGAGAGGCAGTGAGGAGAGAGTGAAGGAGCCAGGCAGCCAGCCTGGAGGGAGCAAGGAAGGGGATATTATAGATACGGCCTCGTCTCCCAAAGAGCCCACAAGAGGGGAATCAGTCCTGCAGTTGGATCCTGCGAAGGACAAGTAAAAGGTTCACCCGATGGATACAAGGGAGAGGAGACTAGAAAAAGCAGCAGGAGGTCAGATCATCTTTAAGAGTCAGACTCCACCGCCACTGGGAGGCAAGGAAAGAAATGAACAAGAAAGGTACATGAGGAGGGATCCATCTAACGGGCAGAAATTCCAGTTGCAGCATCCATCATAGCATTTGCCATTATACCATCTACTGCACTGCTGAACTGTATGACTTTGGAGAAGTTCTTCAGTAAAAGTACCCGGTGAAGTGAAGCTCCAACTCTGCTGCATCCTTTCCTTTATAAACTGTTTTCGTACAGCATTGCTGCCCCAGTGGTCCATGGGACTAATCCATCTAAGCCACAATACCATCGACCACCGGAGTACTGTGGCGGCGCTGGTGAGCATCACCAGACGCTGCAGGTGGCGTCACGACGACAACTTTGTAAATGATCCCTGTAAATACCCCCCTTTTTAGTTGACCACCACATCCTGCAGCCAGAAAGGAGGTGGCTAGAGGCTGGAGCCGAAGGGCAGATTCACACCCCCTGCATGTTTAATCTGACCTTCTCTGCTAATCATTGTCTCCCTCTTCTGCAGCATTACACAGTTTTTTGTTTTTTTTTTAGAAATGGCCATTAAGGCACGCCCCCTGCGGTGACGTCACCGCTTATACCCGCCCTGCTCTATGGTTAACATAGAGCAGGGCGGGTATAAGCGGTGATGTCACTGCAGGAGGCGGGGCGGCTGGCCTCCTGCTCTGACATCACCACCTTTCCCCGCCCTGCTCTATGTTAACCATAGAGCAGTGCAGGTATAAGCGGTGACGTCACCGCAGGGGGCTAAACGGCCATTTGTAAAAAAAAAAAGACTGTGTTATGCTGCAGAAGAGGGAGACAATGATTGGCAGCGGTGGGCAGATTAAACATGCAGGGGGTGTGAATCTGCCCTTCGGCTCCAGCCTCTAGCCACCTCCTTTCTGGCTGCAGGATGTAAGTTTTCTAAGTGTATTTACTCGGGGTACAGGGGAGCTCAATGGCTGGGGGACTCCTTGCCTGGATGCAGCAGACATGCTGCATCCAGTGCTATAATTAGATCACCATGCCTGGTTTGATGACAGGTCCTCTTTAAGTAAGACCTGCCTGACAAAAGTAAAGTAGAACAAAAGAGCCTCAGAATCTTGGTGCTGTGGGGGGCGTGGCCTAGGCAGCAGAGAAGATGGACGTGCTCTAAAGCAGCTCCCTTCCTAAGGCCACAAAAATCACTTAAAAATTACCCAGACTGTCGAGAGTCCTCGGGTTCCCGCTCTCCCAGGGGGAAGTGGGGCTTGATTTTGAACCGGTGAAAACCCGGAGACCCCCTTCCAAGACCTCTGGCGGCTCCGATGCATTGGAGACAGCAGCAAGAACAGAGGCGCCATAAACCGTCATAACCAGCATAGACTCAGCCTGCAGACTCCCAAGCGCCTGACTTCTGGGAGATACCTGCTGAGATGCCGATCCCCACAAGACAACAAGCGGCACGGAGAGACACTTACCACCGGTGAGCGGCGGCTGAAGATACAGGTACCGGGACCGGGTGGTGGCGGGAACACGGCAGCGGCAGCCGTGGAGTGGCAGAGGAGCCCGGAATAAACCCACCGAGACACCTCCAGGGACAGCGTGGGGTGCGGGGCCGAGGGGTGCCGGATACGGAGCTGAAAACACCGGAGAGGGTTTATTAGCCCCGCCCCTGGCAGGCATCCACGCGGCGGGCGCCATTACGCCCTTATCCATCAGGATCCTGTAAAGTGATATACCACCACAGAGACCCTCCGTTGCACTTGTCAGAGAGACTTGAGAGTCGTGCATACACACCATTGCAACCTAATTATGCACTTTCTGACTTGGATGACATATTGAAGGATTCTCCTCTGTGACTATCAACTTAGTGGAGGCCTCCATTTTATACCACATTGAACAAATAGCCTGCAGACTAGATACGCCATCTGGTGGTCACCCAGAGACACTGCCCAACCTTGCTTCTGTAACAGCACTGACCTGCCACCTGGTTGCCAACTGGAGACACTATGCCTAACTGGCCCTCACCACATTTAAGAAGGACAGTTTTAAGGCACCTTCTAGTGGCCCTTTGGGGTCGATACCTCTGATTAATCTCAACCCTCTGACAGACGAAAGAGTGCCCTTCTTCTCTCTACATGGCAGCTAGGCAACAAACATGATATACTAACAGCTTAAAATCCATGAGTCTTCTAGATTCTGATCTGACGGCAGTGGAAGCTCTTCTATCGCTCCCGTCGGATAACGACAACCCTAAAAAACATGGAATCGTTCCAGTGATGTTAGGGGCTGCAAAACATTTAATCGCTCAGAGATGGAAACAACAGCATGCAACCACAATGGAGGATTGGCTGGCCAAAATCTCAGAACTACACAGACTGGAAGAACTATCTAGCTGGGAAATGTGCTCCCATGACTCCTTTCTTAAGATATGGCAGCCATGGAAGGAGAGAGTGGGAAGCTGATGAAGTTGGTAACTGAATGGAAAGCCGCGGTGGACGAGCATGCCTCTGTTACCTTTGAAAACTAAATAAAGAATAAAAAAAAAATAAAGAATCTTGGTGCTGTGGTCCAAAGCAATTCAGGAACAAATGAGAAACAAAATACCGTAGTTGAAATCTATAACTCTGGAAAAAATTATAAAGCTATTTTCAAAGCTTCGGTACTGCAGTGAACCACAGTGAGAACCATTATCCACAAATATTGAAAACATGAAACTGCAATTGAGCCTTCCCAGCAGTGGTCAGCTGACCAAAATTACCCAAAGAACGCTTCAATGACACATCCAAGAGGTCACAAAAGACCTCACAACAATATCCAAATATCTGCATGCCTTACTTGTCACAGTTAAGGCTAGTGTTTATGACTCCACCCTAAAAAAAATTTGGCAATAATGGCCTACAATGCAAAGTTCAAAAACAAAAAACATTGTTGAGCAAAAAGAACACAATGGCTTGCCTCAGTTTTGCCAGAAAACATCTTAATGATCCTCAAGACTTTTGGCAGAATACTCTGTGGACTTACTTATTCTGGCGCTTTACCTGGCTCATCACAAATTGTCCTGATGTGGTGGAAATTGGAGTAATATAAGGGGTTGATGACAACTGTGAAATGTCAAAATTCTCAGCTACCATGAACACTAGATTAGTAATGTGGCTATAAGATCCTCCCATCACTTATTCTTTAAGTAAAAAGAAATAAACACAAAATACAGACGTAAATCTGGTGAAGATAGTGGCACTCGTCCAGGTAAGGAGAAAACTAGGGATGGGCGAATCTACTCGCTAGGACTCGTTACTCGGCGAGTAGTAAGGGACTCGCAGGACTCGGTACTCTGCAAGTTTCCCAGTGATTACTCGCACAGTAAACGAGTCCAATGCAAATCAATATCAATCCTAGTTTTGTCAGAGACGCTGACAAAACTAGGATTGCCATTGTCTTGCGTTAGACTCGGCTACTGTGCCAGTGATATCAGGGAAACTCGCAAAGTAACTGCTGTTACTTTGCGAGCCGAGTCCAGCTGTCTTCTCTGTGCAGGCTGCCGCAGCTCCAGGGTCCTAGAGCCCACCTGCTCACAGAGATGATGTAGCAGAGCTGCGATTGTTCTCAGTCTGCTCATTCCCTGTGCATAGACATCTATATCTATGCACAGGGGATGTAGCAGAGAGGACATCGCGTTTTGGACTGCGTCGGACGGAAGAGGATTTTTTAAATTAAAGATTTAATCCCTAATGGCTTTTTTTTTTTATTTCTAATAAAATTTTTTCTCTGTGTTGTGTTTTTTTTAACCCTTTATTGGAGATTCTTAGTGACTGGGTCAAACGTGGCCTGACATTAAGAATCTCGGGCTTAATACCAGCTTGTATAACAAAGCTGGTATTAACCCCTTTATTACCCAGCGTGCCACCGCCACCAGGGCCGCTGGAAGAGTGGGGTTCAGCGCCAGAGGATGGCGCTTCAATGAAAGATGGAGTCCCTAATGGCTTTTTTTTTATTTCTAATAAAAATGTTTCTGTGTGTTGTGTTTTTTTTAAAACAATTTAATAGATATTCATGGCGGTCATGTCTAATATTGGCGTGACCGCCATAAATTTCGGGCTTAGGGCCAGCTGATAATACAAAGCTGGCCCTAACCTCTTTATTACCCAGCGTGCCACCGCCACCAGGGCCGCTGGAAGAGCGGGGTTCAGCGCCAGAGGATGGCGCTTCAATGAACGCGCCATCTTCTGGGGCGGCTGCGGGCTGCAATTTGCAGCGGGGGGTGCCCAGAAAGCTTGGGCCTCCCTGCGCTGCGGATTTCAGCCCCCAGCTGCTTAGCTGTACCTGGTTAGACATAGAAATTGCGCGGAGCCCCACGCATTTTTTTTTTATTATTTCATGAAATTCATGAAATAATTAAAAAAAAGGGCTCCCCTATATTCTTGTGTCCGGCCAGATACAAATAGGCACCTGGGGGTTGGGGGCAGCCCGTCGCTGCCTGCTGGATCCGGCTGGTTCCAGAAATACGGCGAAGCCCATGTGAAATTTTTTTCTGACAAATCCATAAAACAATGTAAATAAAAGGGACTGCATCTTTATTAACCCCTGGACCATGGGCGAGGGGTTAATAAAGATGCAGTCCCTTTTTTAGGATTGTTTTATTGATTTTTCAGAAAAAAAATTACATGGTCTTCGCCGTATTTCTGGAACCAGCCGGATCTAGCAGGCAGCGACGGGCTGCCCCCAACCCCCAGGTGCCTATTTGTACCTGGCCAGACACAAGAATATAGGGGAGCCCTTTTTTTTATTATTTCATGAATTTCATGAAATAATTAAAAAAAAATGCGTGGGGCTCCGTGCAATTTCTATGTCTAGCCAGGTACAGCTAAGCAGCTGGCGGCTGGAATCCGCAGCGCAGGGATGCCCAAGCTTTCTGGGCACCCCCCGCTGCAAGCTGCAGCCCGCAGCCGCCCCAGAAGATGGCGCGTTCATTGAAGCGCCATCCTCTGGCGCTGAACCCCGCTCTTCTAGCGGCCCTGGTGGCGGTGGCACGCTGGGTAATAAAGAGGTTAGTGCCAGCTTTGTATTATCAGCTGGCCCTAAGCCCGAAATTTATGGCGGTCACGCCAATATTAGACATGACCGCCATGAATTTCTATTAAATTGTTTTAAAAAAAACACAACACACAGAAAAATTTTTATTAGAAATAAAAAAAAAAGCCATTAGGGACTCCATCTTTAATTAAAAAAATCCTCTTCCGTCCGACGCAGTCCAAAACTTGATGTCCTCTCTGTACATCCCTGTGCATAGATATAGATGTCTATGCACAGGGAATGAGCAGACTGAGAACAATCTGAGCTCTGCTACATCATCTCTGTGAGCAGGCGGGCTCTAGGACCCTGGAGCTGCGGCAGCCTGCACACAGAGCAGACAGCAGGACTCTTATCTGTGCAAGTTTCCCAGCGATTTCTTGCACAGTAAACGAGTCCAGTGCAAATCAATGGCAAAACTAGGATTGCTTCAGGCTGAAGCTTCCGAGACACATCTGTGATTTGTTTATCGCACACTACTCGCTATTACTCGCTTCCCCATTCATTAACATTGGACTCGCTAGACTCGCAACGAGTAGCGAGTCCCGGGCTCGGACTCGCTAGAGTCAAGCGATTCCGAGTAATTTAGGATTCGCCCATCACTAGAGAAAACCAATTTTTATTGAAGCTTTTGTTAAAAGCAAATACAGGGTAGCAAGGTGTTCAGGGGAGAGGGCCTGTAGAAGCGCATCAGCACAAAAGAGCTATAGTCCCGCCCCTTCTAAGTTCAACTTCTCCCCTGAACACCTTGCTACCCTGTGTTTGCTTTTAAAAGAGCTTCAAAAAAATTGCTTTATCCTTACCTGGACGAGTGCCACGGGATGTTTGCACAGACTTTTCCTTGACCTGGGATCTCAAGTGAGCACCGCTCGTGGCTGTTTCTGGATAGCATCTACCAGGAGGAACCCACCAACGATATATGATTACCTTGCCTTGTGGTGTTTGTGCTTTTGATGCAGTTTTGCTGGCCCTGTCTCCCTGTTCATAATTACCGAAATAAATCTGGTGTTTAACAAAATAAAAAATCCAAAACAACCTCTTTCTCAAATTTATTAACCCCCATAACACCCCTGCAGGTCCGACGTAAGTCAAAAACACGACTTCCTATAACTACCTTTTTGTATTTTATTGCATTCGAATATGATAAGCTAATCATGTGCAATTTCTAATTCTGGTAGTTCAAGTCAGTTGTGAATAGACAAGAGAAAAATGCATAGTCATCCATTGTCAGAGTGAATGCCCTTATGCTATACTTAACACAATTAGAATATTAAAGTTTAAAAATGTCTGCCAGGAAGATAAAAATAAAAATACGGTAGCTGAAATGTTTTAAAACATTTTACTTTAAAGAGGTTTAACTGTATAATATCTGATATCTGACTCAATATTTTGAAACAAGGAGCTTTAAGATTGTAGAGGACATGAGTTAAGATTCAGAAAATCAATCTAGATAAGAACTGATAGACATTACCAAAGTGCTTGTGCATTAATGTAAATGTGTTTGGTTGCTAATTCTTAGGAGATGTAATTAGAAATGATTTTGCATTTACTGTACATTGTTTATTTAATATTAAGAGAGACATCGTGTCAATGTTCCAGTGCACCGCATGAATATACATTTTGTGCAGAAGATACATTTGCTTCATAATTTGAATCTTCACTACAACAACCAAGAACCAATCACCGACTGGCAAATTGCCCCAGGGCAAGAGTCAGAAAACGGAGCAAGTCATGAGTAAATATTTAAAGCAGATGGGCACATTTTAGATATATTTTATATGGGAATTATACTTGGCTTTGAAAGGACTGAGACATTCCCTAGGCAATGTTTATTAATTTCATTGGGATACATACATATTTTATCATTACAGACGATGCAATGTGCACAACAAAGTATTCCAAAGAAGAAGCATTTCCATTAAATAAACATTTCTATAAAATGAATGTGTTTATTATTTTACACTCTTTGCAATAATTATTAGAGATGAGAATTATGTACAAGACATTCATAATCTGCTGTATCCATTTTTTTGGGGTGATTGACATTGGCCAGCCATTAGGTTTTGCATATGTAGAGGGCCTGTTAAGGGGTGAAAAGAAAAAATACTTAGATTTATACACCACTTAACCGCCACAATCCCTACTATCAAATAGTAACAGATTCCTATACTGTAGTTCAAAAGAAAAGTGCATCAAGAAGCTTGTGTGTCACAACAAAGATGCGCTAGAGAATAAACCAGATAAACAAAAATACTAACAAGAAGCTTTCAGGACCACTCTGTGTAAAGATAAGGATAGATACTCAGTGGCGGACCTTGCGACCGAGGGGCCCTGGTGCAGCAGGGGGGTTATCGGCCAGCGGCGAGGACCGGGGGGGGGGATGTGCTATCGGCCATCGGCGAGGACCGGGGGGGGGGCATATGTGCTGCTGCTCCTACCTGCATCGAGCGAGCAGCACATTCCAGGGAGCCGGAGCAGCAGAGGAGAGGAGGGGCGGGCTCAGCCAGGGGAAGCAGGAAGCTTCCCTCGGTTGACCCCCTCTCCTCTGCCACACTGGCACAGGGTCATGGGAGTCGATTGGGGGCCCCCCTGCAGGCTTCAGGGGCCCCCTAGCCAGTTGGGGCCCTGGTGCAGCTGGACCAGCTGCACCACGATAGGTCCGCCCCTGTAGATACTGATAGGTAAATGATAATAAAGGTAAACTAATTCTCCAACTAAATATCATGGGACTGTATATGTGTATTATCAAAAAGAAAGAAGAAAGGTGAGTAGCAATAATATTGACGCAAGTGCCAGTAGTACCTGAAAAGTGGGTTGGTTTGCTTCCTAATAGGGAAACAATCCGAAAAACTGTATGAGCAATTGAGAATATGATTTCCCTTATATCTTTAGTCGAATGATAAGGCTCATTAGAGGGTCAATATTGACCTTTATACCAGGGACAAAATGTGAGAGATACAAAAAGCACATATAAGGTCTTATCTTTATAACATGCGAGAAGTAAATAAATGTCTTTGCTCACCTGGGAAGATTGTGTGACACACAACCAGTTTGCAGAGCATGCAGCGACTGCTGCAGGATCAACAATCCACATATACTGTGTGCTAGCCAAAATTCCTTTGGAGTTAATATTGACCTTTAGGATTGCTACTAATAATAAGTGGCATGGGAGGTCATGTCCTCTTTAAAGAGGCTAATTGCATATAATAGGGACTAGTATCCAGTTGAGAGTTCATCTAATTTTCCATGGAATATCTTCAAAGGAATATGGTTTCTGTTCCAAAGGGGTGGCACGAGTAAGCACTACAGTTTGCAGCATGATCATCTCACGTCCACATATAGTCCAGATGGTTTGAGAGACATTACTGTTAACTCCAGTATGGCTGTCTCCAAAATGCACAAAGCCTCAAACACATTTCAGAAGATGTCAGTCTCCGGCACCATGGTGAAGTGAAAGAAAACAGATGCATCCTACTTATATCTGATGATCTCATATATGGAAGGTCCAACTGTTCTATTTAACAGCTCCTTTCAAAGAATACTTGTCATTTCCAAAATCTATTGGAGTCTTGTTGATTAGAAATACACTTATTCAGAAGTACAGTACATTGTGATCTAGTTACACATCAATGTTTACTTTAACTATTATTTAGCTATTAGTATCTATTGGTATCTTTACACAAGTTCGTCATCAGAGCACTAAATCTGCTTTTTAGTAAAATAATTATACTTATTTTTCTGTCCACTTGTCCTCCCATTGCAGCCTCCCATCTTAGGGTCCTTTCACATCAGCGTTTTTCGCTGATCGCGGCAGTTGCGGTGAAAAAAACGCAACTGCCGCGATTACCGCATAACGGCCGCACTTGCGGTTCACTTGTGCCAAGCCCCATACAATATCTATGGGGCTTGCGGCACTTGCGGCAAGTGTGGTTTCGGCACTTGCGGCAGGTGCGACAGCGAAAAAAACTGCGGCATACCGCATTTTTTTCACGGCCACACCTGCCTCAAGTGCCAAAATTGCACTTGCCGCACCTGCCACACACTTACCGCAAGTCCCATAGACATTGTATGGGGCTTGCCGCAAGTGAACCGCAAGTGCAGCCGTTATGCGGTAATCGCAGCAGTTGCGTTTTTTTCACCGCAACTGCCGCAATCAGCGAAAACCGCTGATGTGAAAGCAGCCTTATCTGGAAATCAGCACAGCTCTCTATGGCTTTTTTTTAATTTCTTTACAACACTCACCATACTAATCCTCCATCTTGACACTGCATCAGAGCCTTTGAGATAAAGATGCACTTTGTGTCATTATGATTTGTGTTGCCTGATGCCTAACCTGTAACTCCATGATATCAGAAGCCTACATGGCATCAGAGATCCCAACTCAGAGTCAAGATCGAGGAAGAGGATATTGTCTGCAGTAGAGAAGAAAAGAAGCTGGAGGAAGCTGCACTGAGTACAGGATGGGGGGCTGCAGAAAGACAGGAGAGCAGCAAGATGTATATTATTATTTTCCTGGTAGTCACCAGAGAAAATGGCACATTCAATTTCAATTGCCGTATATACTCGTGTATAAGCCGAGTTTTTCAGCGCAGAAATTGTGCTGAAAAGTGCCCCCCTCGGCTTATACACGAGTCAGTGACGGCTGTCAGTGTGTGGGGCCGGTGTCCGGGGGCTGAAGGAGGTGGGGGAGGCTGTACACTGAGCGGGCAGTCACGTGCCCCCGCTCATTAGTGCAATGCAATATGCACTGCATCCCCCTGTCCATCAGCGACAGGGGGAGCCGTGCATATTACATTGCACTGTCAGCGCTCCTCCGCCCCCCCCTGTGGCAGTATACAGCAGTGCCCCCCCCCTGTGCTATATACAGCCCCCCCCATCCCCGTTGCTGCCGCACACCTGTAAAATGAAGATATTTCATACTTATCCTCCTGCTGCCGCCGCGCGCATCCCCCGCTCTCCTTCTTGGTTGCACCCGGCGTCCATCCACGTGACCGCGCACAAGTAATGACGTCATTACTTGTGCGCGGTCATATGGATGGACGCCGGGTGCAAGCAAGAAGGAGAGCGGGGGATGCGCGCGGCGGCAGCAGGAGGATAAGTATGAAATATCTTCATTTTACAGGTGTGCGGCAGCAACGGGGATGGGGGGGGCTGTATATAGCACAGGGGGGGGGGCACTGCTGTATACTGCCACAGGGGGAGCCTCCTGTATACTACCACTGGGGAGGCTGCTGTATACTGCCACAGGGGGAGCCTGCTGTATACTGCCACAGGGGGAGCCTGCTGTATACTGCCACAGGGGGAGACTGCTGTATACTGCCACAGGGGGAGACTGCTGTATACTGCCACAGGGGGAGCCTGCTGTATACTGCCACAGGGGGAGCCTGCTGTATACTGCCACAGGGGGAGCCTGCTGTGTACTGCCACAGGGGGAGCCTGCTGTGTACTGCCACAGGGGGAGCCTGCTGTGTACTGCCACAGGGGGAGCCTGCTGTATACTGCCACAGGGGGAGCCTGCTGTATACTGCCACAGGGGGAGCCTGCTGTATACTGCCACAGGGGGAGCCTGCTGTATAATGCCACAGGGGGAGCCTGCTGTATACTACCACAGGGGGAGACTGCTGTATACTGCCACAGGGGGAGACTGCTGTATACTGCCACAGGGGGAGCCTGCTGTATACTGCCACAGGGGGAGCCTGCTGTATACTGCCACAGGGGGAGCCTGCTGTATACTGCCACAGGGGGAGCCTGCTGTATACTGCCACAGGGGGAGCCTGCTGTATACTGCCACAGGGGGAGACTGCTGTATACTGCCACAGGGGGAGACTGCTGTATACTGCCACAGGGGGAGACTGCTGTATACTGCCACAGGGGGAGACTGCTGTATACTGCCACAGGGGGAGACTGCTGTATACTGCCACAGGGGGAGACTGCTGTATACTACCACTGGGGAGGCTGCTGTATACTGCCACAGGGGGAGACTGCTGTATACTACCACAGGGGGAGACTGCTGTATACTACCACAGGGGGAGACTGCTGTATACTACCACTGGGGAGGCTGCTGTATACCACTGGGGGGGACTGTATACGTGTGCTGGGGTCCACCCTCGGCTTATACACGAGTCAATAGGTTTTCCCAAGTTTTGGGGGCAAAAGTAGGGGGGTCGGCTTATACACGGGTCGGCTTATACACGAGTATATACGGTAAATAAATTTGAAGTTAATTGAGTTTCCTAGCCAAATTCAAGCACAATTTCCAATTCAAATATCAGCAGATTTGTTCATCACTAATTATTATAAATTGACCAATCTCACAAATTTATACAAATTTTTCCATAACTTACTTATTGTTTATTTGTATGTTTCATAGTATTAAAGCAAAGTCCAGCTCACTCACTACAATATGCATGGATCACAGGGTCCAGTATGTAATGAGACGATAGCGAAGAAACACCCATGATGCAAATATAAATAGCTTTATTGGATAATCCACCAAAAATATTAATTAAAAAGCAGATATGCATATCTACATTGTGATTCATTGTCCTTTTATAATCAAACTGTGAGTCAAAGGAGACACTTTAAAAAAGTAGAGTGAAATAAAAGTAAAAGGAATTGTGACATTGTAGAAATACATGGTAAATTGATGTGGATTGGTAATAGACATCAACATTTCATTTTCATTTCATTCATCAGTTGAATTGAATTTTGTTGATTAGGATCTAGGAGGTATTTTAGTACATGGTGAATGAAGAAATTCTATTTTTTTTTTGTAATTAAAACCCCTTTCCAGCATTTACAATGATTTGTTCTACAATAATTTACTATAATTATTAGTGATGAGCGAGCATGCTCGCCACTACTCGGTACTCGCACGAGTATCACTGTACTCGGGCGACTCGCTGAGCACCGAGTAATCTCGCGATACTCGTGCTGTGCTCGTGGTCGTCATCTCTGCATGTTGGCGCTCTTTTGAGAGCCAGCCCACGTGCAGGGATTGGCTGGCAGACCAATGCAATGCCACAGCCCTGTTAGTTGTGGCATAGCAGTGATTGGCCGGCCTGCACAGCGTCACCGAGCCTTTATATCTCCCGGCTCGCTGTGCTTGGCACACAGCCTTCCAGACAGTGAGTGTAGGGAGAGTGTCTGCTGCTGCTTAGGGACAGATTTGCGGCCCTTACAGGTAGATCCGGAGCAGGGCTGCAAACTGCTACTGCTGACCACAACAGTCCTTCTCAGGACTAATCTAGGAGGATATAGGAAGGGTGATCCAGATCGGAGTCCAAGCTTTCCAGTGACCAGAACAGTCCTTCTCAGGACTAATCTAGGAGGATATAGGCAGGGTGATACAGATTGGAATCCAAGCTTTTCTGTGACCATTAGAGTCACCACACTCTTGTACTTACTACCTTAATACAGGTTAGGGACTAAAATCGTCTCCTGAAACCATTACAGTCACCAGACAGGTGTACGTAGTACCTTAATACAGGTTAGGGAACTAAAATCCTAACTCTTGTCATCTCAACAGTCACCAGACAGGTGTACGTACTACCTTAATACAGGTTAGGGACTAAAATCGTCTCCTGAAACCATTACAGTCACCAGACAGGTGTACGTACTACCTTAATACAGGTTAGGGACTAAAATCGTCTCCTGAAACCATTACAGTCACCAGACAGGTGTACGTACTACCTTAATACAGGTTAGGGACTAAAATCGTCTCCTGAAACCATTACAGTCACCAGACAGGTGTACGTACTACCTTAATACAGGTTAGGGACTAAAATCGTCTCCTGAAACCATTACAGTCACCAGACAGGTGTATCGTACTACCTTAATACAGGTTAGGGACTAAAATCCTACTCTTGTCATCAAAACAGTCACCAGACAGGTGTAGTACTACCTTAATACAGGTTAGGGACTAAAATCCTAACTCTTGTCATCAAAACAGTCACAAGACAGGTGTACGTACTACCTTAATACAGGTTAGGGACTAAAATCCGTACTCTTGATCACAATACAGTCACCAGACAGGTGTACGTACTACCTTAATACAGGTTAGGGACTAAAATCTAACTCTTGTCATCAAACAGTCACCACACTGTTGTACGTCATACCTTATTCAGGTTAGGGAACTAAAATCCTAACTCTTGTCATCAAACAGTCACCACACTGTTGTACGTCATACCCTTTCTACAGGTTAGGGAACTAAAATCCTAACTCTTGTCATCTCAACAGTCACCACACTGTTGTACGTCATACCCTTTCTACAGGTTAGGGAACTAAAATCCTAACTCTTGTCATCTCAACAGTCACCACACTGTTGTACGTCATACCCTCTTTTACAGGTTAGGGAACTAAAATCCTAACTCTTGTCATCTCAACAGTCACCACACTGTTGTACGTCATACCTTTATTCAGGTTAGGGAACTAAAATCCTAACTCTTGTCATCTCAACAGTCACCACACTGTTGTACGTCATACCTTTATTCAGGTTAGGGAACTAAAATCCTAACTCTTGTCATCTCAACAGTCACCACACTGTTGTACGTCATACCCTTTCTACAGGTTAGGGAACTAAAATCCTAACTCTTGTCATCTCAACAGTCACCACACTGTTGTACGTCATACCCTTCTACAGGTTAGGGAACTAAAATCCTAACTCTTGTCATCTCAACAGTCACCAAACTGTTGTACGTCATACCTTTATCAGGTTAGGGAACTAAAATCCTAACTCTTGTCATCTCAACAGTCACCACACTGTTGTACGTCATACCTTTATTCAGGTTAGGGAACTAAAATCCTAACTCTTGTCATCTCAACAGTCACCACACTGTTGTACGTCATACCTTTATTCAGGTTAGGGAACTAAAATCCTAACTCTTGGCATCTCAACAGTCACCACACTGTTGTACGTCATACCTTTATTCAGGTTAGGGAACTGAAAATCCTAACTCTTGTCATCTCAACAGTCACCACACTGTTGTACGTCATACCCTTTCTACAGGTTAGGGAACTAAAATCCTAACTCTTGTCATCTCAACAGTCACCACACTGTTGTACGTCATACCCTTTCTACAGGTTAGGGAACTAAAATCCTAACTCTTGTCATCTCAACAGTCACCACACTGTTGTACGTCATACCCTTTCTACAAGTTAGGGAACTAAAATCCTAACTCTTGTCATCTCAACAGTCACCACACTGTTGTACGTCATACCTTTCTTCAGGTTAGGGAACTAAAATCCTAACTCTTGTCATCTCAACAGTCACCACACTGTTGTACGTCATACCCTTTCTACAGGTTAGGGAACTAAAATCCTAACTCTTGTCATCTCAACAGTCACCACACTGTTGTACGTCATACCTTTATTCAGGTTAGGGAACTAAAATCCTAACTCTTGCATCTCAACAGTCACCACACTGTTGTACGTCATACCTTTATTCAGGTTAGGGAACTAAAATCCTAACTCTTGGCATCTCAACAGTCACCACACTGTTGTACGTCATACCTTTATTCAGGTTAGGGAACTAAAATCCTAACTCTTGGCATCTCAACAGTCACCACACTGTTGTACGTCATACCTTTATTCAGGTTAGGGAACTGAAATCCTAACTCTTGTTCATCTCACACACTGTCACACAACACCAATGTTGTACGTCATACCCTTTCTACAGGTTAGGGAACTAAAATCCTAACTCTTGTCATCTCAACAGTCACCACACTGTTGTACGTCATACCCTTTCTACAGGTTAGGGAACTAAAATCCTAACTCTTGTCATCTCAACAGTCACCACACTGTTGTACGTCATACCTTTATTCAGATTAGGGAACTAAAATCCTAACTCTTGGCATCTCAACAGTCACCACACTGTTGTACGTCATACCTTTATTCAGGTTAGGGAACTAAAATCCTAACTCTTGACATCTCAACAGTCACCACACTGTTGTACGTCATACCTTTATTCAGGTTAGGGAACTAAAATCCTAACTCTTGTCATCTCAACAGTCACCACACTGTTGTATGTCATACCCTTTCTACAGGTTAGGGAACTAAAATCCTAACTCTTGTCATCTCAACAGTCACCACACTGTTGTATGTCTTACCCTTTCTACAGGTTAGGGAACTAAAATCCTAACTCTTGTCATCTCAACAGTCACCAGACAGTTGTCGCTCTATACAGGCAAAATGCGCAAAGGCGTTGGCAAGGGCGTTGGCAAGGAACAAGGAAGTGGACGTGATGGTGGTGCAGGCAGAGGCCGAGGTCGTGTGCAAGCACTAATTGCGCAACAACAAAGGGCCACATCTCCTCGCTCGCACGTCCTGTCCCAAATTCTTGGGGCCCACAGCAGTACACCACTGTTGAACCAAGACCAGTGTCAACAGGTTGTTACTTGGATAGCGGATAATGCTTCAAGTCAGATGGGCACCTCCACAAACACCCTGTCTTCCGCACGGTCAACTGTCAGTAGCCGTGATACTGCACCGCACATTTCCCAACCTGATCCTCCTTCCTACCACCTGGCCGAGTACACGTCCACGGACATTACTGATCCCACACTAGGACACTCGGAAGAGCTGTTCACGTATCCATTAGCAGAATCTGGCCTGTCGCCACCTCCTCTTGAAGTGGCTCATGAGGAGATGGTATGTACAGATGCACAAATATTTGAGCAGCCGCGTTATGACGAACGGAATGTTGTCAAAGTGTCTCAACAAGGGGTGGACGATGATGAGACACAATTGCCAGGAAGTCAGGAGGAGGATCAGGGTGCGGAAGAGGAAGACGACGTTGTGGATGATCCAGTAGCTGACCCTACATGGCAGGAGGATATGCAGAGCGAGGACAGCAGTGCACAGGGGGAGGGAGGCGTAGCATCCCAACAGCCAGTACGAAGCAGGGTTGCGTCCGCAGGCAGAAGGCAGGCAACCGTTCTGCGGAACAACAACACGACTCAAGGTGCCTGTGCAAATGTTCGGTCTTCCCGAGTCTGGGAGTTTTTTAAGTTGGCTCCAGAAGACTCTAAAAAGGCCATTTGCCACACCTGCCATGCCACTATCAGCAGGGGTACGAAAACTAGCAGCCTGACCACCACCAGCATGATCAGGCACATGTCAGCCAAGCACCCGACTTTGTGGGAAGTACCACAGAGTCGAGGAGCGGTGCGTGCTGATGTCACTGCTACGTCTTCGCCTGTTGTGCATGCAAGCCAATCCCCTGTCCATGCTGGTTGCAAACAAGCCCACATTTCGCGACTCATAGCGCTAGAAATGTTGCCTTTCCGTCTGGTGGAGACGGACGCATTCCGCGACCTGATGGCGGCTGCTGTGCCACGTTACTCAGTCCCCAGCCGACACTATTTCTCCAGATATGCCGTCCCCGCATTGCATAATCACGTGTCCAACAGCATCACACGTGCCCTGAACAATGCTGTTTCAGCCAAAGTCCACCTAACCACAGACACGTGGACAAGTGCTTGTGGGCAAGGCCGCTACATCTCCTTGACGGCACACTGGATTAATATTGTGGAGGCTGGGACCCAGTCTGAGCGAGGGACGGAACACGTCCTTCCCACATCAAGGATAGCAGGCCCTACCTCTGTCAGGGTTTCACCGACACTCTACAGCTCCGGAATGTCATGCTCTTCAGCCTCCTCCTCCTGCGCATCCTCATCCACTGTACCCTCCACACCTGTCCCAAGCTGGAAGCACTGCAGCACTGCCTCTGCAAAGCGGCAACAGGCTGTGCTGAAGCTAGTCTGCATAGGTGACAAACCCCACAATGCAGAAGAGGTGTGGACAGCTCTGAAACAACAGGCAGATCACAGGCTCACACCTCTGAACCTAAAGCCAGGAAAGGTCGTGTGTGACAATGGCCGGAACCTGGTGGCAGCTTTGAGACGAGGGCAGCTGACGCATGTTCCATGCGTGGCCCATGTGCTCAACCTGGTGGTTCAGAGGTTTGTGAAGTCATACCAGGAGGTGTCTGACCTGCTGGTAAAAGTTCGGCGTCTGTCTGCACATTTTCGCAAGTCACCTGCTGCTTCAGCCGGCCTTGCCAGCTTTCAGCGCCGTTTGCGTCTTCCGGCCCACAGACTGGTGTGTGATGTCCCCACGCGTTGGAATTCAACGCTGCACATGTTGGTCAGGATATGTGAGCAGAAGAGGGCAGTTGTGGACTACCTGCATCACCTAAGCCATCGGGAAATGGGTCAAACTCCACACATAACACCTGAGGAGTGGAGATGGATGTCGGACCTATGCACCGTCCTCCAAAACTTTGAGGACTCCACCAAGATGGTGAGCGGCGATGACGCCATTATTAGCGTCATCATACCACTACTCTGCCTTCTAAAACGGTCTCTGCTGAAAATAAAAGAGGATGCATTGCAGGCCGAACGCGATGACTTAGAGCAAGAAACTGTAGTGGGTGTGGGTGAAAACACACAGCCCAACCTCATGTCATCACGACGTGTAGTGGAGGACTATGACGAGGAGGAGGAGGATGAAGACATGGAGCAACTCTCAGGCCAAATTGGGGATATGACATGCACACCAGTCATACCCTCGATTCATCGTGGCTGGTCAGAGGACAGGGGAGATGAGGAGGAGGATGAGGAGGAGGAGGAGGAGGACAGCATGTTCAGTCATCGTGTTGGTCTGGATACTGAAGTGATGGCTGTTAAGAGTCTGGCGCACATGGCTGACTTTATAGTAAGCTGCCTGTCTCGTGACCCTCGCGTTCAGAACATCTTGGCCGACAATCAGTACTGGTTGGCAACACTCTTAGACCCACGCTACATGGAGAACTTTATGTCTCTCATTCCTGAGGCGGAGAGGTCAGCCAAAATGCTGCAGTTCCACAGGGCCATAGTCACGGAAGTTGTGAAATCATTCCCCTCACAAAACGCTAGCGCCATAGGTCAGGATTCGATGGACAACCAAGGCGTACGGCCGAGAGGGGCACAAGTCCAATCCGGCAGAGGCAGGGGAACTGTCTTTACGATGTGGGACAGTTTTCTCAGCCCCTCACGTACCACAGCTCCTGAGGTGCGGGGTAGTGCCACCAGAAATGCTAAGTTCGGGCAGATGCTGAAGGAGTACCTTGCAGATCGAACAACTGTACTGCGAGATTCCTCGGTGCCTTTCAATTATTGGGTCTCCAAGCTCGACACGTGGCATGAATTGGCTCTCTACGCCTTGGAAGTCCTGGCCTGCCCTGCCGCTAGCGTTTTATCAGAGCGTGTTTTCAGTGCTGCAGGTGGAATCATCACTGATAAACGCACCCGCCTGTCAACTGAAAATGTGGACAGGCTCACTCTGATCAAGATGAACAAGGGTTGGATTGGGCCAGACTTCAACACACCACCAGCTAATGACAACTGAATTTAATTTTGTTTTTTGCATTTGACATGTACCTCCACTCACCCATGGGTACACACTTCCGGACTTTGGCTAATCGCTGGACTGCTCCTTCTTCTCCTCATGTGACACCATGATGACAGTTAGAATATTTAGGTTCTTATTAGAGGTATACCCGCAGTGGTAAATTTTTTAGCCCATTCTGTTAGAATGGGCATAACAACGACAGGAGACCCGATCCTTTTCAATGGGAAAAATGTTTTTAGGCACTCCTACACGTCTCTATCCAGGGACAAAGAGGAGCCTCCCAATTTTTGGCTGCCCTGACAAAAGGGGTATACTACAATACACCCAGTTCTTGTTTACAGGCCCTCCTGCACGTCTCTATCCAGGGACAAAGAGGAGCCTCCCAATTTTTGTCTGCCCTGACAAAACGGCTATACTACAATACACCCAGTTGAGGGTTACAGGCCCTACTACATGTCTGTAAGCATGGGTCATTGTTGAACCTACCAATTTTTGGCTGCCCTGACAAAAGGGCTATACTACAATACACCCACTTGAGGGTTACAGGCCCTACTACATGTCTGTAAGCATGGGTCATTGTTGAACCTACCAATTTTTGGCTGCCCTGACAAAAGGGCTATACTACAATACACCCACTTGAGGGTTACAGGCCCTACTACATGTCTGAAAGCATGGGTCATTGTTGAACCTCCCAATTTTTGTCTGCCCTGACAAAAGGGCTATACTACAATACACCCAGTTGAGGGTTACAGGCCTTACTACATGTCTGTAAGCATGGGTCATTGTTGAACCTACCAATTTTTGGCTGCCCTGACAAAAGGGCTATACTACAATACACCCACTTGAGGGTTACAGGCCCTACTACATGTCTGTAAGCATGGGTCATTGTTGAACCTACCAATTTTTGGCTGCCCTGACAAAAGGGCTATACTACGATACACCCACTTGAGGGTTACAGGCCCTCCTGCACGTATCTATCCAGGGACAAAGAGGAGCCTCCCAATTTTTGGCTGCCCTGACAAAAGGGCTATACTAGAATACACCCACTTGAGGTTTACAGGCCCTACTACATGTCTGTAAGCATGGGTCATTGTTGAACCTTCCAATTTTTGGCTGCCCTGACAAAACGGCTATACTACAATACACCCACTTGAGGGTTACAGACCCTACTACATGTCTGTAAGCATGGGTCATTGTTGAACCTTCCAATTTTTGGCTGCCCTGACAAAAGGGCTATACTACAATACACCCACTTGAGGGTTACAGGCCCTACTACATGTCTGTAAGCATGGGTTATTGTTGAACCTCCCAATTTTTGTCTGCCCTGACAAAAGGGCTATACTACAATACACCCAGTTCTTGTTTACAGGCCATCCTGCATGTCTGTATCCAGGGGCATTGGTGAACCTCACAATTTTGGACTGCCCTTGCAAAAGAAGATACTACAATAGACCCAGTTCCTCAAAATGGGCACTTTATTTCTAGACAGGGCTTCATGTACGTCTCTTGTCAGGGTCATCGGAGTGTCGCACAATGTTTTCACGTCAAATCTTTTATGTAATCACAAAAAGTAACATACACCAGCTGTATCTCACTATTGGGTATGTGCCCTTAACATTTCCAACCTAAATATTCATTTTTGTGTCATTTTGGAAGGTTTTCTGGACACTCCGTAAAATTGGCGTGAAACTCGGACAACATTGTTCACAGCTGTGACTTTTGAGTGAGAAATGCTTCCAGGGGTCTTCCCCATGCTGTTGCCATGTCATTTCAGCACTCTTCTGAGACTTTTGTGACATTTTTAGGGTTTTTCCATGCAGCCGGCAGTCATTTCATAAAAATACTCGTGTCTCCCATAGGATAACATTGGGCTCGTTACTCGGGCCGAGTACACGAGTATCTCGGGATGCTCGGCCCGAGCTTCGAGCACCCGAGCATTTTAGTACTCGTTCATCACTAATAATTTTCTGATTTTCGATTTCCTGTAGGCTGTAAATGAACCGAGCAAAGCAGTGAGCTAATGCAGTTGAAAAAACGTCATAGCAATGTGTGGACACAATTAATGAAGATATTATTACTATTATTATTATTATTATTATTATATTTTTACTCCAGAGGTAAGATGGTTGAGGAAACTTCCTATCTGATATGAGCCACCAAAAAAGATCAGTGACCTGCTCTGATTGGGTAGGTGAATCTTTACAATCTTTGTGTGAAGGGTGTGTGAGAAGATGACATATAGTATAATCACACAGAGAAATCTAATATATAAAGCTGAATGTGTGTATATATGTGTGTATTTATGTATATATATCCGGGATTGGCATCTACACCATCGCAACTACAGCCACAAAATTTTGCACAGTCACACGTCTGGACCCCGAGAGCGTCATAGGCTATGTTGTGGGTGAAATTTTAACCCCGCGCATTCTAATTCACCAAACAATTTTGCCCCTATCTACATAATGGGGAAAAAGTGACAGTTACCAGTTGACAGTTGTGAATGAGAGGGGCTTAATGACAGTGCCAAAGACTAACAGCATATACCAGCATATAGTCACTAAGGGGGGCCCCAACATGGGATATTCACCATGCACGGGGACATGTATACACACCACACGCACACAAAGAGTAACAGCAAGTGTATAGTCTCTAAGATGCAGCCCCAACATTGGATACTCACCACGCACCCGAAACACACACACACCACAAAGAGACACACACATCACAGAGACACACACACACCCCATGGACAAACACACCCTATAGCGACACATGCACTCACCCGACAGGGACAAACACCACCACAAAGAAACACACACCACACAGACTCCCCCCACAGGGACACACACACATACACACCCTATAGGGACACATGCACTCACCCCACAGACACACGCACACACCATAAAGAGACACACACAACACAGAGACACACACACCACACAGACTCCCCCCCCCCACAGGGACACACACGTACACACCCTATAGGGACACATGCACTCACCCCACAGGCACACACACACACACCACAAAGACACACACAACACACAGACCCCCCCCTACAGGGATACACACACATACACATCCTATAGGGACACATGCACTCACCCCACAGGGACACACACACACACCCCAGAGACACACACACCACAGAGACAGATACAGATGTGCACAAATTGCCTCACACAACTCGCCTCATACGTGTGCTATCTTTAATTTCCAAAAATAAACATCTGATTAAAAACAGCCAATGTGCAACACATGTGCCATATAGGGAATTAAGGCAGATGTCAGTCACATGAGCTGTCTATTATGTGTATGTGTGAGGTAACATATACTGCCCGACCGGGGGGAGGGTTTACTGTTGGCTGGAGATTTATCAGGCTACCTATAGCAAGCAATCACAGCTCAGCTTCTATTTTCCTACAGGTCATTAATATGACATATTCAAATTCTATTTTATTATAGCTAGCATCAGTTATTTATTAACACCCCCTGCATGTTTAATCTGCCCACCGCTGCCTCCCTGATGCCAATCATTGTCTCCCTCGTCTGCAGCATAACACAGAGCTTATCTTAATAATGGCCACTTAGCCCCGCCCCTTGCAGTGACGTCACCGCTTATACCCGCCCTGCTCTATGGTTAACATAGAGCAGAGCGGGGAAAGGTGTCTGAGCAGCGCCAGGTGTCCAAGGTCTGAGCAGCGCCGGTGCCTTCACCGGACGCCTACAGGTGGCGTCACGAAACAAAACCTGATTCTTATTTAACCATGCATTGACCACCGGGCCCTTACAGCCTCAGGCACTGAACCGTGACCGCAGCCAGTGCCTGAGACCTGAGAACCCGGCAACGGTGTGTCAATGTGGCGTTTACGAACAGGATTTGAACTGACCCATTTATAACGGGTATTGTGTGCCATTTAATGACTGTGATTGTTGAACTGTAAATTTGAATCGCCATTGCTGCGTGGAGAGCCGGAAAAGAAGGGGCGTTACTGTGCAAGGGCATGAAGATAGGCCCCGCCCCATGCTCTGACGAATTCTGCCGAATACAGCAGGAACCGGAAACTCCCGTGGTGCCTCATTCCCCGCCGCTGAGCGACTACTTCCGTTGGTTTGAAAGAGACTAGCCGCGATTAACTAAGGGGAAGCGAGGATGAGTATTGCGGACCCCACCAACGCGGTAGCCCCGCCAGTGAACCCACTGGTTGCCCCGCCGGGGCCCCAGAACGTACAGCCCCCAGTCGTCAACCCACCCGGCAGCGTCATGCTGCCACCGCCTTCACCGGCGACCCCGATAATGCTGATATCTCTGCCGTACGTCCCGAATGCAGCCTGGTTACCAAAGTACAGCGGCAAGCCCGGCACCCTAGATGCATTCCAGAGGAAGATATGCACCGTGATGGATATGTACGCGATGACCGGTAAGCAGAGAGCATCAGTAGTTATGGGACAGTTAACAGATGCAGCAAAGCTGGAAACCTGAAACTGGTCTGTAGAAGATAAGGAGTCTGTTGAACAGATATTCATAAAGCTAAAGAGAGTTTTTGAGCATCACACTGAATCTGAACTGAGACTGTTGTTTTATCATTGCAAACAAGGGGCACAGGAGAGTGTCCTAGATTATTCCTTGCGCTTACAAGAGGCACTGAGGCTACTTAAACACGCCGACCCCGGTGGCGTTCGAGATGAAGATAAAATGCTTATTGAACAATTTGTTATTGGCCTCAGATTACCTGGTGATAGAAAACAAGCGCGCTGGTGGGCTCTGCAAAATCCAGACGCAGAGTTCGCTACGTTAAAAGACTTAACGGTTCGGGGACAGCAGCTCCCTGCAGTACCAGACTTAACCCAACAGGCGCAGTGGACTAAAACCCCTTCGGTGCCGGAAGCACCTTCTTCATCCCCCGCAGTACAACCTAACGCACAGACTGTGACACCTGACTGGTTTGACAAACTGTGCGCCGATGTGCAGCAGCTGACCAAAGAGGTGGCGAGGCTCAGAGGTGCAAGAAGACCCAAGACAGAAGCAAGGCCATCAGACAAGATCCAGTTCACTGACAGCCCCGACGATGTTCCATGGATGAAGAAGAGGACAACGCTGCTGCAAGGGAGACCCACAGATCGCTACAGCACCAACGGACATCCTATCTCTAGCAAGTGCGACAAAGAAGGACATGTTTACCGCTCCTGTCCTTTAAACGAGCAGCCCCTGGGAGAGGAGGGCCAACCCCAGGAGTAGATAGTCCAGACCCAACCAACTGGGAGCACAAGTACGTGGAAGACCGTCCGTACTTGTCCATCATCATCGACGGCACCGCTACCACGGCATTGATAGACACCAGGTCCCAGGTGACGACCATCCCGAGTATCCTTTACAAACGGTTCTGGTCCGACATCAAACTAGAACCCCCAAACCCTGACTTGAACACTGAACCAACCAATGGGATGCTAGTTACAATAGAAGGGCAGTGGAAGGCAACAGTGAAGGTGGGGAGGGTCCAGTTAAAGAACCAGGGCATCATAGTGGTTCAGGACAAACCACATGAGCGGGATCCACATGTGATACTGGGTACCAATGTAATGGTTAGATGCCTAGATGAAGTGTTGTTTTTTGCTCCAACAGAGTGCAGATACCGCTAAGCCAAGCGAGAGAAGAGCTTTGCAGAGAGAGATCCAAGCTCTGGTGTATCAACAACAGGTAACAATGTCAAATAGTGAAATTGGCAGTGTACGGGTGACAGATCCAATTCCAATTGTACTGCCACCAAGAAGTGAAATGATGATCTGGTGTCGGGCAGCAGTAGGCCTCAGAGGGCAGGACTACCAGGCAGTAGTGGAGCCAGTGATGTCTGACAGTAGTCTTACACTTCTGACAGCCATGGGGGTGTTGATGTAAGAAAAGGAAGGGTCCCTGTACGTGTACTGAATTATGGTGACGATGAAGTAAAACTGCCAAGGTATTCCACTGTTGCAAAACTGTACCATGTTGATAACAATGTGATACATGAAGTTAAGTCATTTTCACAGACAGTGACAGATGAACCCCCTCACTCCAAAGGCCAGCTAGAGAAATGGTGTCAGGAGCTCAGTGTAGGAACTGCCAGCACATCTTCTCATCAGAAAAATGGAGTCTATCGGGTAGTTCGAGAGTATGAACAGGTGTTTCGCAAACATCCACTTGATTTTTGGAGAATTAAAGGGGTACAACATCATATACCCACAGGTGACCATGCACCCATCAAAGAAAGATACAGGCCTATACCACCAGCACACTACCAAAAAGCAAAAGAGATGCTACAGGACATGAAGAATGCAGGGGTCATTAGAGTAGTTGCAGTCCCTGGGCAGCACCACTGGTCCTGGTTAAAAAAAAGACGGTAGCATGAGGATGTGCGTAGACTATAGGCAGATCAATAGAGTAACACACAAAGATGCATACCCGTTGCCACGCATAGAAGAGTCACTAGCTGCACTTAAGTCTGCCAATTACTTCTTCACATTGGATCTTACTAGTGGGTACTGGCAGGTCTCCGTTGCAGAAAAAGATCGTGAGAAGACAGCCTTCAGGACGCCGATGGGGTTATGCGAGTTCAACAGTATGCCATTCAGGTTATGCAATGTACCAGGGACATTCCAGAGGCTGATGGAGTGTTGCCTAGGCCACAGAAACTTCGAGACTGTACTGCTGTACCTGGACGATGTAATAGTGTACTCACAGACCTATGAAGATCACCTACAACATCTGAGTGAAGTGTTTGAGTCGTTGTCCAAGTATGGTATGAAGCTGAAACAGTCAAAGTGTCACTTGTTGGAGCCCAAAGTCCAGTACCTGGGACATGTGGTCAGTGCAGAAGGCGTAGTACCCGACCCGGACAAGGTTACAGTCATCAAGAACTGGCCAGCGCCAACCACCTTCAAAGAGGTACGTCAATTCTTGGGACTGGTCGGGTACTACAGAAGGTTTATCAAGGGCTACACGAAGATAGCAGCACCCATGCAAGATCTCCTGGTAGGTCAATCCAAGAAAGGCAAGATCAGGGGTTCTCCGTTCTGGTGGGGATCGGAACAAGAACAGTCATTCCAGAAGTTGAAAGATGCCTTAACAGGAGAAGAGATTCTGACCTACCCCGATTACAATCTACCGTTCCTGTTATACAAGGATGCGAGCAACGAAGGCTTAGGAGCAGTCTTATCACAGAGACAGCAAGGCAAAGAGAAGGTGATAGCTTATGCCAGCAGAAAGCTCCGTTCAACAGAGATAAACCCTGAAAATTACAGCTCTTTCAAGTTGGAGTTCCTAGCACTGGTCTGGGCAATAACAGAATGATTCAAGCATTACCTAGCGTCCTCCCCATTCACAGCTTTCACTGACAACAACCCTCTAACCCATTTAGAGACTGCAGAGCTGGGAGCCCTGGAGCAACGTTGGATGGCAAGATTGTCAAACTATGACTTCACTGTCAAGTACCGGGCAGGTCACAAGAATGGCAACGCAGATGCCCTGTCCAGAATGCCTAATCTCCCAGAAGAAGGAGTAGACATAGATGAACTGGAAGAAATTGAATTGCCAGCCTTGCACTGTACAAGTACTGCCTCATGTCATCAGGCCAGCCAAAGGCGTAAAGAGAGAGCCGTGAACCCGTTACCCCACCATGACTGGAAGGAGACTCAAGCCAACGATCCAGATATTAGCTTGATCAAAGAGCTGATAACCCAAGAACACTCCAGTCTGGATTCAGATGCTTCACAAGATGCCAAATGCCTGTGGAAGGAGAAAGGAAAATTATTCGTAAACCAAGGAAAGCTATGCAGACGTTACCTGAACCCCAGAACACATGAACTCATCTGGCAGATAGTAGTTCCGAAACCAAACGTCAAAATGATCCTAGAAGCTTACCACGATGATGCAGGACATGGTTGGAAGAAACTAGAGATGCTGTTAAAAGACCGTTTCTACTGGGTCGGCATGAGAGGTTCCATTGAAAGATGGTGCAAGAACTGTGGACCGTGTCACCTGAGAAGAAAAGACCAGCAAAGTCAGA
Source organism: Allobates femoralis (assembly GCA_033576535.1). Taxonomy (NCBI): domain Eukaryota; kingdom Metazoa; phylum Chordata; class Amphibia; order Anura; family Aromobatidae; genus Allobates; species Allobates femoralis. Next base: position 282 of record JARQOC010001988.1, on the reverse strand, counting down.
AAGCTCTGCTGCAGCCAATAATTACAAAGAGACCTCTTGAAATAGTTGCTCTAGACCATGTGAAGTTAACCCCAAGCAGAACAGGTTACACTTACGCACTCACAATGGTTGATCACTACTCAAGATTCCTCGTAGTAGTACCAGTCAAGGACTTAACCGCAGAAGTAGCAGCTAAAGCGTTCCAGAGGGTTACTTTTGTCGCCCGCATGGGTATCCAGATCAAGTGTTAACTGATCAAGGACCAGCATTCGAGTCAGAACTATTCCACGCGTTCTTAGGATT
>JARQOC010001987.1:12500-31516 GCA_033576535.1 Allobates femoralis | reverse complement strand
ATCTCGGGCTAGAAAAAGAACATTAAAATTTTTTTGTCCCATTCGCCTCTTCATGAACCTAAGCGGGAAACCCCAAAAGAACAGATCACAGCTCCTAGTTTAGGAAAAAAATTATTGCTTTGACATAAAGTGTGTTTTTTCGCGTCTAAACTAAAATGACTTTTTAAAGCATACTTTTTTGCTATATTCTGGCAGAAAGAAGATACATCAAATTTTTGCCCCATTCTGCCCTTAATGAACCAAGCAGGAACCCAAAAGAAAGCTCACAGCTCCAGTATTTTTGGAGAAAAATTTCATTGCTTTGAAATGAAAGTGTTTTTTTTCCGTCTAAACAGTGAAAAAGACTTTTTAAGCATACTTGACAAATCTCTGCTAGAAAAAAAGATACATTCAAATTTTTGTCCCATTCTCTCTCTTATGAACCTAAGCAGGAATCCCAAAGAACAGCATCACAGCCCAGTTTTAGGAAAAAATTCATTGCTTTGACATGAAAGTGTTTTTTTCGCGTCTAAAAGTGAAAATAGACATTTAAGCATACGTTTGACTATATCTCTGGCTAGAAAGAAGATACATTCAAATTTTTTGTCCCATTCTCCCTTTATGAACCTAAGCAGGAATCCCAAAGAACAGCATCACAGCCCAGTATTTTTGGAGAAAAATTCATTGCTTTGACATGAAAGGGTGTGTTTTCGCGTCTAAAAGTGAAAATAGACTTTTAAAGCATACGTTTTGACTATATCTCTGGCTAGAAAGAAGATACTTTCAAATTTTTTGTCCCATTCCTGCCCCTTTCATGAACCTAAGCAGGAATCCCAAAGAACACATCACAGCTCCAGTAGTTTAGGAAAAAAAAATTCTTTGCTTTGACATGAAAGTGGTTTTCGCTCTAAAAGTGAAAATAGACATTTAAGCATACGTTTGACTATATCTCGGGCTAAAAGAAGATACATTCAAATTTTTGTTCCCATTCTCCCTCTTCATAAAACCTAAGCGAAATCCCAAAGAACAGCATCACAGCTCCAGTAGTTTAGGGAAAAAATTCATTGTTTTGACATAAAAGGGTGTGTTTTCGCGTCTAAAAAGTGAAAATAGACATTTAAGCAACGTTTGACTATATCTCTGGCTAGAAAGAAGATACATTCAAATTTTTTTGTCCCATTCTGCTCTCTTCATGAACCTAAGCAGGAACCCAAAGAACAGCATCACACCCTTCCAGTATTTTTGGAGAAAAAATTTTTGTTTTTGACATGAAAGTGGTTTTCGCTCTAAAATGAAAATAGACATTTAGCATACGTTTGACTATATCCTGGCTAAAAGAAGATACATTCAAATTTTTTGTCCCATTCTGCTCTCATTCATGACCCTAAGCAGAATCCCAAAGAACAGCATCACAGCTCCAGTAGTTTAGGAGAAAAATTATTGCTTTGACATGAAAGTGTGTTTTCGCGTCTAAACAGTGAAAATGACATTTAAGCATACGTTTGACTATATCTCTGGCTAGAAAGAAGATACATTCAAATTTTTTGTCCCATTCTGCTCTCTTCATGAACCTAAGCAGGAATCCCAAAGAACAGCATCACAGCTCCAGTAGTTTTGGAGAAAAATTCATTGCTTTGACATGAAAGTGTGTTTTCGCGTCTAAACAGTGAAAATAGACATTTAAGCATACGTTTGACTATATCTCTGGCTAGAAAGAAGATACATTCAAATTTTTGTCCCATTCTGCTCTCTTTATGAACCTAAGCAGGAATCCAAAGAACAGCATCACAGCTCCAGTAGTTTTGGAGAAAAATTCATTGCTTTGACATGAAAGTGTGTTTTCGCGTCTAAACAGTGAAAATAGACATTTAAGCATACGTTGTGACTATATCTCTGGCTAGAAAGAAGATACATTCAAATTTTTTGTCCCATTCTGCTCTCTTCATGAACCTAAGCAGGAATCCCAAAGAACAGCATCACAGCTCCAGTAGTTTAGGAGAAAAATTCATTGCTTTGACATGAAAGTGTGTTTTCGCGTCTAAACAGTGAAAATAGACATTTAAGCATACGTTTGACTATATCTCTGGCTAGAAAGAAGATACATTCAAATTTTTTGTCCATTCTGCTCTCTTCATGAACCTAAGCAGGAATCCCAAAGAACAGCATCACAGCTCCAGTAGTTTAGGAGAAAAATTCATTGCTTTGACATGAAAGTGTGTTTTCGCGTCTAAACAGTGAAAATAGACATTTAAGCATACGTTTGACTATATCTCTGGCTAGAAAGAAGATACATTCAATTTTTTGTCCCATTCTGCTCTCTTCATGAACCTAAGCAGGAATCCCAAAGAACAGCATCACAGCTCCAGTAGTTTAGGAGAAAAATTCATTGCTTTGACATGAAAGTGTGTTTTCGCGTCTAAACAGTGAAAATAGACATTTAAGCATACGTTTGACTATATCTCTGGCTAGAAAGAAGATACATTCAAATTTTTTTGTCCCATTCTGCTCTCTTCATGAACCTAAGCAGGAATCCCAAAGAACAGCATCACAGCTCCAGTAGTTTAGGAAAAATATCATTGCTTTGACATGAAAGTGTGTTTTCGGTCTAAACAGTGAAAATAGACATTTAAGCATACGTTTGACTATATCTCTGGCTAGAAAGAAGATACATTCAAATTTTTTTCCCATTCTGCGTCTTAATGAACCTAAGCAGGAATCCCAAAAAACAGCATCACAGCTCCAGTAGTTTAGGAGAAAAATTACATTGCTTTGACATAAAGTGTGTTTTCGGTCTAAACAGTGAAAATAGACATTTAAGCATACGTTTGACTATCTCTGGCTAGAAAGAAGATACATTCAAAATTTTTTGTCCATTCTGCTTCTTCATGAACCTAAGAGGAATCCCAAAGAACAGCATCACAGCTCCAGTAGTTTTGGAGAAAAATTCATTGCTTTGACATGAAAGTGTGTTTTCGCGTCTAAAACAGTGAAAATAGACATTTAAGCATACGTTTGACTATATCTCTGGCTAGAAAGAAGATACATTCAAATTTTTTGTCCCATTCTGCTCTCTTAATGAACCTAAGCAGGAATCCCAAAGAACGCATCACAGCTCCAGTAGTTTAGGAGAAAAATTCATTGCTTTAACATGAAAGTGTGTTTTCGCGTCTAAACAGTGAAATTAGACATTTAAGCATACGTTTGACTATATCTTGGCTAAAGAAGATACATTAACAATTTTTTGTCCCATTCTGCTCTCTTCATGACCTAAGCAGGAATTCCTAAAGAACAGCATCACAGCTCCAGTAGTTTAGAGAAAAATTTATTGCTTTGACATGAAAGTGTGTTTTCGCGTCTAAACAGTGAAAACAGACATTTAAGCATACGTTTGACTATATCTCTGGCTAGAAAGAAGTACATTCAAATTTTTTGTCCCATTCTGCTCTCTTCAGGAACCTAAGCAGGAATCCCAAAGAACAGCATCACAGTCCAGTAGTTTAGAGAAAAATTTCATTGCTTTGAATCATGCAAGTGTGTTTTGCGTACTAAACCAGTGAAAATAGACATCTTAAGATATTCTGGCTAGAAGAAGATACATTCAATTTTTGTCCCATTACTGCCCTTCAGAACCTAAGAGAATCCCAAAGAACAGCATCACAGCTCCAGTAGTTTAGTGAGAAAATCATTGCTTTGACATGAAAGTGTGTTTTGCGTTCTAAAATGAAAATAGACATTTAAGCATACGTTTGACTATATCCTGGTTTAGAACGAAGATACATTCAAATTTTTTGTCCATTCTGCATCTCTTCATTGACCTAAGCAGGAATCCAAAGAACCAGAACAGCTCCAGTAGTTTAGGAGAAAAATTCATGCTTTGACATTGAAAGTGTGTTTTCGCGTCTAAAACAGTGAAAATAGACATTTAAGCATACGTTTGACTATATCTCTGGCTAGAAAGAAGATACATTCAAATTTTTTGTCCCTTTCTGCTTTCATGAACCTAAGCAGGAATCCCAAAGAACAGCATACAGCTCCAGTAGTTTAGGAGAAAAATTCATTGCTTTGACATGAAAGTGTGTTTTCGCGTACTAAACAGGACAATAGACATTTATAGCAATACTTTGACATTATCTCTGGCTAGAAAGAATACATTCAAATTTTTTGTCCATTTGTCTTTCATGACTAAGCAGAATCCAAAGAACAGCACACAGCTCCAGTATTTTGGAGAAAAATTCATTGCTTTGACATGAAAGTGTGTTTTCGCGTTCTAACAGTGAAATAGAACATTTAAGCATACTTGACTATACTCTGGTCTAGAAAGAATGATACATTCAAATTTTTTGTCCCATTCTGCTCTCTTCATGAACCTAAGCAGGAATCCCAAAGAACAGCATACAGTCCAGTAGTTTTGGAGAAAATTCATTGCTTTGACATGAAAGTGTGTTTTCGCGTCACTCTAAACAGTGAAAATAGACATTTTAGCATACGTTTGACTTTCTCTGGCTAGAAAGAAGATACATTCAAATTTTTTGTCCTTTCTGCTCTTTATGAACCTAAGCAGGAATCCCAAAGAACAGCATACAGCTCCAGTAGTTTTGGAGAAAAAATTATTGCTTTGACATGAAAGTGTGTTTTCGCGTCTAAACAGTGAAAATAGACATTTAAGCATACGTTTGACTATATCTCTGGCTAGAAAGAAGATACATTCAATTTTTTTGTCCCATTCTGCTCTCTTCATGAACCTAAGCAGGAATCCCAAAGAACAGCATCACAGCTCCAGTAGTTTAGGAGAAAATATCATTGCTTTGACATGAAAGTGTGTTTTCGCGTCTAAACAGTGAAAATAGACATTTAAGCATACGTTTGACTATATCTCTGGCTAGAACGAAGATACATTCAAATTTTTTGTCCCATTCTGCTCTCTTCATGAACCTAAGCAGGAATCCCAAAGAACAGCATCACAGCTCAGTAGTTAGGAAATCATTGCTTGACATGAAAGTGTTTTTGCGTTAAACAGTGACAACAGACATTTAGCATACGTTTGACTATATTCTGGCTAAAAGAAGATACATTCAAATTTTTGTCCATTCTGCTCTCTTCATGAACCTAAGCAGGAATTCCAAAGAACAGCATCACAGCTCCAGTAGTTTAGGAGAAAAATGTATTGCTTTGACATGAAAGTGTTTTTTCGCGTCTAAACAGTGAAAACAGACATTTAAGCATACGTTTGACTATATCTCTGGCTAGAAAGAAGATACATTCAAATTTTTTGTCCCATTCTGCTCTCTTCATGAACCTAAGCAGGAATTCCAAAGAACAGCATCACAGCTCCAGTAGTTTAGGAGAAAAATTTATTGCTTTGACATGAAAGTGTGTTTTCGCGTCTAAACAGTGAAAACAGACATTTAAGCATACGTTTGACTATATCTCTGGCTAGAAAGAAGATACATTCAAATTTTTTGTCCCATTCTGCTCTCTTCTTCAAAATATTTTTATTAGGGTATAATGATAAAAAAGGAAAGAAGGGGAGGGAGGAAAGGTTACATAATAAAAAGGGGGAAAAAGGGGAAGGGAAGGGTGGGGGAACACACAATATATACAAGCAAACATTGCATTAAATACAGAGTTTGAATCTTTTAAGTTGAAAATAACAAATAGAGTTCTATTGTAGTGATAAACACGATATGGTTATATAAAGAATAAACAAAGAAAAATAAGAATAGACAATCGTCACAACAGAAAATATTAACAATGACTATTGAGAAATTGAGTAAAGTTATATATGTAAATATAGAGGAGATGTAGTGGTGGAGCTATTTTTCCAAAACGAGAAGATCAAACAAAAAATTGTCTTGTTTTCGTGTATATGAGAAACAGTAAGAGGGTTACTATTTTAGTTAATTCTTTACAGGTGTAATATATAAAGAATCTAAGGCAAAAGCAATGGGGCATACAGTTGCATCCAGGGTTCCCATTGAAGGAAGAATTTGTTCCAGGTATTGTTGCGAATGGCAAATGAGTTTTCATAGGTGCAGTGATCAGTGATTCTTCCTACCAAATTAGCTATTGATGGTGGTTCAGGTTGTTTCCATTTTGCAGCGATTAGGATCTTGGCAGTCAGTACCACATGAGCTATCAGGAGTCTGGTGTGTGGAGGAAAGGTTTCTATTCCCAGCAACAAGAGGGCCAGCTCCGGGAAAGAGTAAAGTGGCTTTTGGTGAGGTTTCTTAGTAACGTCTCAACTTCTTCCCAAAACTGGCGGATTTGGGGGCAAAACCAAAAAATGTGGGAAAGTGATCCACGCGAACCACATCCTCTCCAGCATAAAGGGGAATGGTCCGGAAAAAAGCGGTTGAGTACAATAGGGGTGTAATACCACCTTGATAGTATTTTGAAGTGACTTTCATGTAGGTGGCGCATTTGGAACTGGAATACACAATTTTCAGTGTTTTGGGTAGGGATTCCAGATTGATTTTAACATCCAGTTCCTGTTCCCATGCTTTAAGGAAAGATAGGCCTGGGAGTTCCAATTCGTCATTGAGGATTTTGTAAAGTCGATTGGTCGTCCAAATTGATTCCTTTTGAGGTAGTCTGATTAGCTCTGTTAGAATTGATGGAAACTTAAAGTCGAGTCGATGGGTTCGGAGATAATTGTCTAAGGATCTCCATTGGGTCCTGTCGTCCCTGGTTAAAGGGAATTTGGTTTGCATCTCATGGAAGGGAATTAGTGTGCCGTCTCGGATCAGGTCCTGAGCGTGAGTTTTGTTCTTTATTTTCCAGTTTGACAGGTCCAAGGAAGGAACAAGCATTTCAAGCGTCTCCAATGATATATTTTTGAGGACAATTTTGGTGGAGTACTTATCCGTTTTGGCAGTGAATTGTTTCCATGCTTGAATCGTCGCTTTTATAATTGGGTGGGGCAGAGTCTTTCTGTGGGGGTCTAAAAGACATGCAATGAGGAAAGCCCTCAGGTTGTTAGCCGCAAAAGAGCCATCGATGGCGATCCAGGGCATATCGGGAGAGTCGAGGAACCAGCTGTGCGATAATTTAATTAATGAGGCCAAATAATAGTTGAATAAATTGGGTACACCCAGTCCAGCTGAAGATTTGTGTCGCTGAAGCGCTACTGAGGGAACTCTCGGCTTTTTCCTGCGCCATATGAAGGCACGCAGTTGGGATTGGAATTTCGTGAACCATCGTCTTGGAATGAAAAGGGGCATAGATCTTATTATGTACAGAAATTTGGGGAAAAGGAGCATTTTGAACGCCTCTATTCTGCTCAACCAGGTTAATTCAATTTTGGATAGGCGTTGGTATTCCTGACATAGGGAGCTATAGAGTGATGTTAAGTTTGAATGAACCATTGCGCTTGAAGGTTTAGTCAATGTAATTCCCAGGTATGTTATGTCCCTTTCCTTCCAAGAGAAGTCGAATTCTTCCTTAAGGTATTGTAGTAGAGTGTTATCAATGTTGAAATCCAAAACTTGCGATTTAGTTGTGTTGATTTTGTATAATGAGACTCGAGAGTATTTTTTAATTTCAGCGTCGAGATGTCTCAAGGATTTCAATGGGTTAGTAATTGAGAGTAGAATGTCATCAGCAAAGAGTGAGATTTTATGCTGCGTTTGATTAATTGAAATCCCTTTGATATGAGAGTTTTGTCTTATGCTGGAAGCCAGAGGTTCTATAAATAGTGCAAAAAGAAGTGGGGATAGGGGACAACCTTGCCGTGTCCCATTTGAAAGAGGAAATTTAGGGGACAAGATGGTATTAGAATAGACTCTAGCTGTGGGGGCCTTGTACATAGATTGAATCGTACGTAGAATGTTGCCCTTAAAACCGAATTTTTCTAACGTTGTGAATAGAAACTGCCAATGAACCCTATCGAACGCCTTCTCGGCATCGAGTGCCAAGAAGGCGGATGGTTGGCTAGTCGTTTCAATGGTGGAAATTAAATCTAGTGCCCCTCTTGTAGCGTCAACGGTGGTGCGTCCCGGTATGAAACCTGTTTGGTCTGGGTGTATTAGTTTTTTACGTAGTTTTTTAATCGGTTTGCGGCAAGTTTGGCCAGAATTTTGGTGTCTGTATTCAGCAAAGATATTGGTCTATAATTCTTAACGTCAGATGGATCTCCCTTTCCCTTCGGAATCACTGAAATTGTTGCCTCAAGCATGTCTTGTGGTAGATAGCCTTGTGAGGCTGTATAGTTTGCTAGCTTAGTAAGATAAGGGGTTAAGAGTTGGTTAAATTCTTTGTTCAGTTCGTTTTGGAAACCATCAGGTCCAGGGGCTTTCCCACTTCTCGATTTTTTTATGACTTCAGCAACTTCAAGAGTAGTGTAAGGAGAGTTTAAATCCATTAGGTCAATTTCAGTCAGCATGGGGAGTTCCAAATTGTTAAGATAATGGTGTATGTCGGTCACTTCAGGGGATTGACTCAAGGAGTGGTCTGTTAAATTATACAAGGAAGAATAATACTTAGCAAATTCTTTTGCAATGTCTTCAGGATGGTGATGTAAATTGTTGTGATGATCTTTTATTTCCTTAATTCTTGTTTTAGTTTTCTGGAGTTTAATTTTTTGGGCCAGTAGTTTAGATGGTCTATCGTCTGAGTGGTAGTAATGCATCTTAAGGGTCTGGGAGATTTTGTCATAGTCAGCGGTGAGAAGCGTTTATAAAATTATTCTTCCAGAATTTGGGGATTCAGAGAGCTTTGGTGCGTCATCTCTAGTTCGTGGATTCTGGCCACTATGTTTTTAAGTTTTTCCTGATTCTTCCTGTTTAGTTGGGTGTTTAGTTGAATCAATTTTCCCCTAAGTACCGCTTTGAAGGCTGACCATAGGGTTACTGTTGACATCTCATTCAAATCGTTTTCCTTAAAATAGTTGGTGATGGTTTCATCTATCTCTCTTTTGTATGTTGGGTGGGAATACAGTAAACTGTTATTTCTCCATTGTCTGGGGGATAGGGATTTCGGACCAGTCTTGATTTCAAACATAATGGGGGCGTGATCGGACCAAGTTATGGACCCGATTTCTGATTTGACAATTTTTGGTAGGGTAAATATTCCAGCCAGGGCTAAATCAATTCTGGAATAAGAATTGTGCCTCTTTGAATAGTGGGAGTACTCGACAGAGGTGGAATTTAAGCATCTGAATGTGTCATAAAGATCGTGTTTATGAAGCCATGGGTCAAGGGATTGGTTGTTGTTATTTCTGGTCTTATTAGATGAATCAATTACACTGTTTGGGACGGTGTTGAAGTCTCCAAATATGATAAGATCCCCTTGTATTTTGTCGTTTATTAACCGCATGACTTTGCTTAAAAAGTTTTTTGGGCTTTATTGGGGGCGTAGACACATATTAGAGTAAATGTATGGTAATTGAGTTTGCAAATGAGGACCAAATATCTCTCTCCGGATCTGCTATGTTCTCTATCAATTCAAAAGTGACATTGTCTTTGATCATGATGGCTACTCCAGCCTTCTTCCTCAGGTTGTTAGCACAAAAGATGTTTTGGAAGTTTTTATTAATCAATCTCTGTGGTTGTTGTGACGATAGTTTGGTCTCCTGGAGACCTATGATGTCCGCCTTGGATTCTTTGAGTGTTTTCCACAGAAAGAACCGTCTTTTAGGGGAGTTAAGTCCATTGATATTTTGGGAGTAAAAGCGGAGAGACATGATCAGATATTGATCTAAATTATTGTATAGTTGGGGTAATAACTGTGTGGATGATGGTGTTTCGTTCTCGTTTGGGAACTTCTATGATGTTTAACGATATAATTTTAATATTCTAAAATTGCAGTTAAATTTTTAAACATTACTCAATTTGCTCAACAGAGGGGATCAAAAGATCACATTTGAAAACCTCCTTTTTGGGCTAGTGTTCTTGGCATAACACCTCAGCCATAATTTATTGGAGTATAGATCTATTTAGGATATGATAATGCCCAGGTCTTTAAGGGTCTTTAAGCCTTTTTCCACTTCCGAGAGTGCAATAAATCTTCCTTGGTGTTGGATTAGGACTCTTGTAGGGTTAAAGCCCCATTTGTAGGGAGTAGAGCTCTTTTGTAACGTGTTGGTTAAGGGGGATAATTCCCTTCTTTGCTGCATTGTAGATTTTGTTATGTCAGCAAAAACTTTGACATGTTGGTGTGGAGCTGGGAGGGACTTATTTATTTTTAGGTAGTCAACTATCTGTTCTTTCATTTGGAGAAATTGAAATTTGACAAGGACGTCTCTTGGTATATCTGGGGTTAGGGACTTTGGCTTCCTAAGACGGTGAATTGAAACTATATTCATGTTGAGGTCTGGGAGTGAGGGATCATTTGTTTTATTAAGTCTGTTGCATATTGTTTAAGTTGGTTAGGCAGGATGGTCTCCTCAATACCTCGCAGTTTTAGGTTATGCCGTCTGTCTTTGTCTTCTAAGTCAGCTATTTTATTCAACATCAATTTGTGGCTTTCTTTGAGGAGTCTGTGGTCATCAACCAGTTCCTCATGTTTGGATAATAAAGATGAAATGTCCGATTCGTTTCTGTCTGCTTTTTGTGTTATGGCATCCACCGAAATTTGCATGTGTTCGAATTTTGATTCTAGTTTTTCCTCAAAAGCTTTGTTTTTTTTGTCCAAAGCATAAAAAATCTCTTTGAAAAAATTTTTATCTATCGGGCCAGTCCAGTTTATTCCCTCAAAAGTGTCAGTGTTTTGCGGTGATGTAGGTTCTTTCCTGGGCTTTTGTTTGATAGGACTGGCGTTGGGAGTCTCATCAGAGTCTGAGGAGTTTGGAATTTTGGATGTCTGGGAGGAGTTAGTCTTTTTCTTGGTTGCGAATTCTTTTCTTTTTTGGGAGGAAACTTGCGGTTTTGCATAGTTGTCCTCTTCTACAGTCATGTGGGAATCAGAACCTCGGTCGCTGCTGTGATCCCTAGGGGATCTGGAGCGATGTTTGTATTCTGCATGAGTGATCTTTATATCTGATCTGGGTGGTTTGGGTTTTTCCTTAGATTGTTTCGCTGTGGCCATGTTGGATAGACTATGGTCAGACTTAAGTGGTAAAGATAAAGAGACTAGTTGCTTTATCAGTAGTATTACTGAAGAGTTTGCTAGGATAGATTTGGATTATTTGGGTTTTTTAATGTTTTATTCTCTAGGGAGAGCCAGGGGGAACAAGATGTGGTATTAACTGTCGAGAACTTGTATCTGCAGGGGTATATTTAGTCCTAGTGGGATCAGATATTTTGTTTTTCTTTATTTTGATAACTAGTATAATCCAGTGGAAGAGACCACTAAATACACTTCAGCCAAGTTTATAGATGGTGTGATTGAGCGTTAATCTCTGTCAGTTGTCGACTAGCTTACCTGGAAGGAGTGTAAACTCAAGTGTTAAATTATTCCCTGATTGAGAAGTCCTGTTTATTCGTCAGCAATTGTTCCTCTTTTCAGTGCCTCCAAGTAGTGTTCAGGTTAGAGTCAGGTTGTGGTCAGTAGTGGCCTTATATGAGTCACGACCAGAAATAACTATATAGTAACCGCTCAAAGGCTTATGCAATATACAAGTCGTTCAGGAGAAATGTTTGTAGTAAATACAAGAAAAATCAGCGGCAGTAGCAATTTGTTGTCAGGGTGTCAAGTTTAAAGAGTTAAGTAAGGGTTATTCAGTTTAGGATGTGTCCCAGGGTAGATAAAGTGGGTCAGAAAGTGCCTGGTCCTAAGGAAAATCTGGTTTTAGCCCATTAACAATGATCAGAACTATAAAGTTGTAATGAAAATGGAGTAATATTAAAGATAATTACACGTTAGGAGAGAGTAAGGATTATAATTCAGTTACTAAAAGGAATAGGAGATGAAAGCTTATAAGAAAGGATACAAGGTAAGGTAAAAAAGTGGGATAGGAAGAAGTGAGAAGTGATCTACTGGTTATGGTAAGAAAAAGAGAAGTTAGAAGGGTAGCAGTCTAAGGATAGTACTAGGGGTTAATCTTGAGTCAAGAGATAGGATAGGAAGAGGTGTTTAAGCAAGTGAAGGTGATTTCCGTGAGGAAATGAAAATAAAGAAGGGGGGGTGGGGTTATAAGAAAAATAGCGGTAAATGAAAAGAGTAATGTAGAGAGGTAGAGGGTAATAAGATGGAAGTTGAAGTTATAGATGAGTATATAAACCAGTAGGACAGAGGAGATCTGATAAGATATTTACCAGTCTTCAAACGTAAAAATCCCAGCAATTTAGGAAATGCTTTATGTAGTGCTGTCCCAGAGATCAATCTTCAAACGAAAAAATCCCAAGGATTGAGAAGAAGCATAGTGTAGTACAGTCCCAGAGTCCCAAATAAAACAACACAAATTGAGGTAGTCCTTGTTGATTGAAGGACGATGGTCAGTTTGATCGCCTTGGAAACCGTCAATCACCAGTCCGAGCAATCCGGTTACATCCTCAGTGTTCACAGAAAGTATTATAATCACAGAATTTCCAAAGGGAACAGAGCAGATTAAGGGAGTCCTTGTTGAATGCAGGTCAAACAGATCATGAAAAGGTTTTAGTGCAGATTATATTGATAGACAATAGTCCTAGTGATGGGAGAGTTAACACTTTTCTTGTCCAGTTCAATAAAAACGTCAGCCGGTTATTCCGTAATGGAAGTTGCTGTGATCCTCTGCAGGTCTCCTGCAGAGTCGCAGTGGTGCCGGGAGATACCGTGCGAGTAGTGACAGTTGGTATGGTGATCTGCAAGTCTTCAGCAGAGTCGCGGTGGCGTCGGGAAGCACCGCGCAAGTAAACAGTTGCTATGGTGATCTGCGGGTCACCAGCCAAGTCGCAGCGATGTCGGAGATACCTTGCAAGTACTGACAATTGTTAAGGTGTTCTGCGAGTATCTAGCAGAGTCGCGGTGGAGTTGGGAAGCGCCGTGCGAGAGATAGTAGTTGCTATGGTGATGTGCGAGTTTCCAGCAGAATCGCGGTGGTGTCGGGAGAAACCTCGCGTGTCGCAGTAGTGTCAGGAGGTAATTGAGGGTCAGCACTAAGAAGTCTGATGAGAGGCTGGAGCGTGTAGTCCAGTAAAAGAGCCGTCGGTATAAAGAAAGCAAAGTAGCGTTTACCTGCGGTGTTCTGATGTTCACTGCGGGTCTGTTCTGTTTTTAGCTTGTCTGTTCCCCAGATAAAGGCAGAGAGGAGCTTATAATAAACACCAGTAAGAGAAATGAAAATATGCACTTGTTCCAGACTCAGGACGTGATAAGAGAAAGTAGGAGAGTGCAGTGTTGGAGAGGCTTCACCTCTCGCAATACAAATCTATTGTGCCGTCAGTCAGCTGTTCGAGGAGTTTTCAGTCCGCAGCAGAGATCTCAGATGTAGATTAGAGCCGGCTGTAATAGCAATAGTAGTTGTTGTAGTAAACAGCGGTCTGGTAGCTAAAAACACGGGAGTGGCGAGAAAATTGTGAAGATCCCCTTCAGTGTAATGATTCAAAGTAGATCCATTGTTCCAGCAGCAGCAGACCCGGTTCCATAAGAGGTAGAATGAATCTCGACCGTTCGGGAGTCTTGTGTTCCTAAGCGTGCAGCTCCGGAGGTCTCCAGAAGTGGGGTCTCAGAAAAAGGATAGCGCCCTCTACCGCCGGCGGTTGCTATGACCGCTCGTGTTATATATTACAAGAATGGCGGGAAAAAAAAGGCGGAAAAAAAAAGCAGAGTCATCTAACGAGTCCAGGCTGCATGGAGAGGTGCCAGGAAGTCAGCAAAGGTCCCGGAAGCTACCCACCTGGACTAGATGTTGTTATGAAGATCTTAGTCGCTACTGGAAGTCGGCTTTAGCAGCGGTTGCTATGGAAACTCCCGGGTTCAGCGCTCAGCCGCGATAATGGCGGGAAAGGCGGGGAAGTCCCGCAAAAAGGCAGGAAAGGACCTGAAGCTGGTTTCGGGGTCCCCAGAGCTATCGGAACCGGGGAAAAGCCCGAATTTGTTGTGCTAAAGTCCCAGGAAGCCTTCCCAAGCCCAAACAGACCAGGGAGATGGGAAAAAGATATAGATTCAGAGAAATCTTCTATTATGGTGATCCATAGAAGGAAGGAATCCAGAAGTAAGAAGTCCAGGGAGTCCAAATGTTTCTAAAAGTTGGTTCAGGTGTGTCTAAGTTGCTTCAGTGGGATTTCATCCTCGGAGAGAGATCCTTGTCTGTTGTTAGTAGCGGTTGTTAGTGCCGCTCGCGGGTCTGCAGGAGGGCCGCGGCTATGGCAGAAAAAGGCGGGAAAGTCCGGGAAAAAGGCGGGAAGGGTTCCGGAGCGGGTTTTAGGGTCCCCAGACCTCTCAAAGCCGGGAAGAAATCCAAAGTAGTTGATTTAAGGTCTCATGTAGCTGTCCAAAGCCAAATTAGGCTAAAGAGATGGGGAAAAAGATGAAGCTTCAGGAAGATCCTCCAGTGTGGAAGTCCAAATAGGAATAAAGTCTGGAAGTGGAAGGTCCAGAGGGTCCAGATAATTATTGGAGCTGTTTCATGTAGATCTTGGTTGGTTTGGAAGGATTTCTCCCCTGGGGAAGAAATCCAGTTGGTTTTTTCTGGCTGAGGAGCAGGAGCTCGAGCTAAACACGTCTGCTCTCCATGAGCTCCAAAGCCACGCTCCCATTCTGCTCTCTTCATGAACCTAAGCAGGAATCCCAAAGAACAGCATCACAGCTCCAGTAGTTTAGGAGAAAAATTCATTGCTTTGACATGAAAGTGTGTTTTCGCGTCTAAACAGTGAAAATAGACATTTAAGCATACGTGTGACTATATCTCTGGCTAGAAAGAAGATACATTCAAATTTTTTGTCCCATTCTGCTCTCTTCATGAACCTAAGCAGGAATCCCAAAGAACAGCATCACAGCTCCAGTAGTTTAGGAGAAAAATTCATTGCTTTGACATGAAAGTGTGTTTTCGCGTCTAAACTGAAAATAGACATTTAAGCATACGTTTGACTATATCTCTGGCTAGAAAGAAGATACATTCAAATTTTTTGTCCCATTCTGCTCTCTTCATGAACCTAAGCAGGAATCCCAAAGAACAGCATCACAGCTCCAGTAGTTTAGGAGAAAAATTCATTGCTTTGACATGAAAGTGTGTTTTCGCGTCTAAACAGTGAAAATAGGCATTTAAGCATACGTTTGACTATATCTCTGGCTAGAAAGAAGATACATTCAAATTTTTTGTCCCATTCTGCTCTCTTCCTAAGCAGGAATCCCAAAGAACAGCATCCCAGCTCCAGTAGTTTAGGAGAAAAATTAATTGCTTTGACATGAAAGTGTGTTTTCGCGTCTAAACAGTGAAAATAGACATTTAAGCATACGTGTGACTATATCTCTGGCTAGAAAGAAGAACATTCAAATTTTTTGTCCCATTCTGCTCTCTTTATGAACCTAAGCAGGAATCCCAAAGAACAGCATCACAGCTCCAGTAGTTTAGGAGAAAAATTCATTGCTTTGACATGAAAGTGTGTTTTCGCGTCTAAACAGTGAAAATAGACATTTAAGCATACGTTTGACTATATCTCTGGCTAGAAAGAAGATACATTCAAATTTTTTGTCCCATTCTGCTCTCTTTATGAACCTAAGCAGGAATCCCAAAGAACAGCATCACAGCTCCAGTAGTTTAGGAGAAAAATTCATTGCTTTGACATGAAAGTGGTTTTCGCGTCTAAACAGTGAAAATAGACATTTAAGCATACGTTTGACTATATCTCTGGCTAGAAAGAAGATACATTCAAATTTTTGTCCCATTCTGCTCTCTTATGAACCTAAGCAGGAATCCCAAAGAACAGCATCACAGCTCCAGTAGTTTAGGAGAAAAATTCATTGCTTTGACATGAAAGTGTGTTTTCGCGTCTAAACAGTGAAAATAGACATTTAAGCATACGTGTGACTATATCTCTGGCTAGAAAGAAGATACATTCAAATTTTTTGTCCCATTCTGCTCTCTTCATGAACCTAAGCAGGAATCCCAAAGAACAGCATCACAGCTCCAGTAGTTTAGGAGAAAAATTCATTGCTTTGACATGAAAGTGTGTTTTCGCGTCTAAACTGAAAATAGACATTTAAGCATACGTTTGACTATATCTCTGGCTAGAAAGAAGATACATTCAAATTTTTTGTCCCATTCTGCTCTCTTCATGAACCTAAGCAGGAATCCCAAAGAACAGCATCACAGCTCCAGTAGTTTAGGAGAAAAATTCATTGCTTTGACATGAAAGTGTGTTTTCGCGTCTAAACAGTGAAAATAGCATTTAAGCATACGTTTGACTATATCTCTGGCTAGAAAGAAGATACATTCAAATTTTTTGTCCCATTCTCTCTCTTCATGAACCTAAGCAGGAATCCCAAAGAACAGCATCACAGCTCCAGTAGTTTAGGAGAAAAATTCATTGCTTTGACATGAAAGTGTGTTTTCGCGTCAAACAGTGAAAATAAAATTTAAGCATAGTTTGACTATATCTCTGGCTAGAAAGATAACATTCAAATTTTGTCCCATTCTGCTCTCTTGATGAACCTAAGCAGGAATCCAAAGAACACATCAAGTCCAGTAGTTTAGGAAAAATTTCATTGCTTTGACATGAAAGTATGTTTTCCGTCTAAACAGTAAAATAGATATTTAAGCATACGTTGACATTTTTCTGGCTAGAAAGAAGATACATTCAAATTTTTTGTGCCATCATGCTCTTTATGAACCTAAGCAGGAATCCTATAGAACAGCATCACAGCTCCAGTAGTTTGAGAGAAAATTCATTCTTGACATGAAGTGTGTTTTCGCGTCTAAACAGTTAAAATAGACATTTAGCATACGTTTGACTATATCTGGCTAGAAAGAAGATAATTCAAATTTTTTGTCCATTCTGTCTCTTTATGAACCTAAGCAGGAATCCCAAAGAACAGCATCACAGCCCAGTAGTTTAGGAGAAAAATTCATTGCTTTGACATGAAAGTGTGTTTTCCGTCAAAACAGTGAAAATAGACATTTAAGCATAAGTTTGACATATCTCTGGCTAGAAAGAAGATACATTCAAATTTTTTGTCCCATTGCTCTCTTGATGAACCTAAGCAGAATCCCAAAGAACAGCATACAGCTCCAGTAGTTTAGGAGAAAAATTCATTGCTTTGACATGAATCTGTTTTTACGCGTCTAAACAGTGAATAAATATTTAAGCATACGTTTGACTATTTCTTGGCTAGAGAAGATACATTCAAATTTTTTGTCCATTCTGCTCTCTTATGAACCATAAGCAGGAATCCCAAAGAACAGCATCAACAGCTCCATTTATTTGGAGAAAAATTCATTGCTTTGACATAAAGTGTGTTTTCGCTTCTAAACAGTGAAAATAGACATTTTAAGCATACGTTTGACTATTCTCTGGCTAGAAAGAAGATACATTCAAATATTTTGTCCCATTCTCTCTCTTTATGAACCTAAGCAGGAATCCAAAGAACAGCATCACAGCTCCAGTTAGTTTAGGAAAAAATTCAGATTGCTTTGACATTGAAAGTGTGTTTTCGCGTTCTAAACAGTGAAAATAGACATTTAAGCATAACTAGGTGACTATACTCTTTGGCTAGAAAGAAGATACATTCAAATTTTTTTCCCATTCTGCTCTTCTTAACCTAAGCAGGAATCCCAAAGAACAGCATCACAGCTCCAGTATTTGGAGAAAAATTCATTGCTTTGACATGAAAGTGTGTTTTCGCGTCTAAACTGAAAATAGACATTTAAGCATACGTTTGACTATATCTCTGGCTAGAAAGAAGATACATTCAAATTTTTTGTCCCATTCTGCTCTCTTCATGAACCTAAGCAGGAATCCCAAAGAACAGCATCACAGCTCCAGTAGTTTAGGAGAAAAATTCATTGCTTTGACATGAAAGTGTGTTTTCGCGTCTAAACAGTGAAAATAGACATTTAAGCATACGTTTGACTATATCTCTGGCTAGAAAGAAGATACATTCAAATTTTTTGTCCCATTCTGCTCTCTTTATGAACCTAAGCAGGAATCCCAAAGAACAGCATCACAGCTCCAGTAGTTTAGGAGAAAAATTCATTGCTTTGACATGAAAGTGTGTTTTCGCGTCAAAACAGTGAAAATAGACATTTAAGCATAAGTTTGACTATATCTCTGGCTAGAAAGAAGATACATTCAAATTTTTTGTCCCATTCTGCTCTCTTGATGAACCTAAGCAGGAATCCCAAAGAACAGCATCACAGCTCCAGTAGTTTAGGAGAAAAATTCATTGCTTTGACATGAAAGTATGTTTTCGCGTCTAAACAGTGAAAATAGATATTTAAGCATACGTTTGACTATTTCTCTGGCTAGAAAGAAGATACATTCAAATTTTTTGTCCCATTCTGCTCTCTTTATGAACCTAAGCAGGAATCCCAAAGAACAGCATCACAGCTCCAGTAGTTTAGGAGAAAAATTCATTGCTTTGACATGAAAGTGTGTTTTCGCGTCTAAACAGTGAAAATAGACATTTAAGCATACGTTTGACTATATCTCTGGCTAGAAAGAAGATACATTCAAATATTTTGTCCCATTCTGCTCTCTTTATGAACCTAAGCAGGAATCCCAAAGAACAGCATCACAGCTCCAGTAGTTTAGGAGAAAAATTCATTGCTTTGACATGAAAGTGTGTTTTCGCGTCTAAACAGTGAAAATAGACATTTAAGCATACGTGTGACTATATCTCTGGCTAGAAAGAAGATACATTCAAATTTTTTGTCCCATTCTGCTCTCTTCATGAACCTAAGCAGGAATCCCAAAGAACAGCATCACAGCTCCAGTAGTTTAGGAGAAAAATTCATTGCTTTGACATGAAAGTGTGTTTTCGCGTCTAAACTGAAAATAGACATTTAAGCATACGTTTGACTATATCTCTGGCTAGAAAGAAGATACATTCAAATTTTTTGTCCCATTCTGCTCTCTTCATGAACCTAAGCAGGAATCCCAAAGAACAGCATCACAGCTCCAGTAGTTTAGGAGAAAAATTCATTGCTTTGACATGAAAGTGTGTTTTCGCGTCTAAACAGT
>JARQOC010001987.1:0-7500 GCA_033576535.1 Allobates femoralis | reverse complement strand
GCACTAAGCCTGGCAGATCATTTTGATGCCATGATGCTCAGCCAATTCATGACGCTGTTACATGGATACACACCAAACGAAAAAAAAGAGTAACAGAACCGGTAAAGTCGCTAAGGTGCAGTGCCAACATTGGATACTCTCCACGTACCGAAACACACAAACACACACACCACAAAGACAGACACAACACACAGACACGCACACATCACGCATACCACACCACACAGGGATACACACACATACACACCCTTTAGGGAGACATGCACTCAACACACAGGGACACACACACATCAGGGACTAACACACACCACACAGACGTACACATATGTGCACAAATTGCTTCGTCCGTGTGCTATCTTAAATTAACCAAAATAAACAAATGATTCCAAACAAAAAAAGGCCAACTATTGTGACATCAAGCGGATTTAATCAGATCTGTCACATGACCAGTCTATTCTGTCTATGTGTGAGGTAACATATTGTGCCCTTCCAGGGGGAGGGTTTAATGTTGCCTGGATATTTATCAGGCTGCCTATAGCAACTAATCAAAGATCAGCTTTTAGTTTACATTCATGTTGATAATATGACATATTATTATTCTAGTTTATAAAAAAAAATATAAATGTATATATGTATACATAAAAACATCAAATTATACACACATAGACATATTGTTATATCTACAACATTTTATATATTCTTTATTATTGTACATATTTTTTTGTTAATAAGAAATCTATTTCTAAAGCTGTGAAAATCATTATTGGAACATTTCTTTATTTGAATTGTTATCATTTTTAGTTTGATTAATAACAAGTTTAAGCATACAAGCATCCATTAAGAAGATGGAAGATCAAAATTACCAAAGTCTACAAGACGTAAGTTTCTCTAAACTACCAGGAACTTTCTAGACTTGCAGTTATTTTAATTTCTTGGTGGTAATCAATATGTTCTCAGAAGTAACAATTGATCACAACGTGTCTTTCACAGGCAAATTTACAGGAACCGCTTCCACTCATCTTGACATTTACCAGTGTGAGTGATTCGGAATTTATAATGGAATCAAATTATTCCATTATACCATTGTATGAGGAATATGAAAATGAAAATGTGGATTTAAATATTCAGGTAATGCATAATAATTTTTTGTACAATAAAATATATTTAAATTTATTTATTTTTAAACGTTAATTTATAATTTTTTACAGTCAGTACCTGAACAAGGTCCTTCACTTGCTGAACATCCTGAATCTGTCGAACAGGTTTCAGAATTCCAAAATACAGAAACTAGCGATCCAACATGTCTTGCAGAGGATGATGAAGAAAGCAATTCAGAGTCAATAACTGCAGAAGACATCCACTTTGATGAGGTACCGTATCTTCGAATTATCCTTATAACATTAATGTCCAATTTACAAGTAGCAATATCGGGGAGATGTTCGATACAATGAAAATGGAGCGCTCTTTTTTGGTCAAGAATTACAAGATCGCATAGTCTGTGTTAAACTACGTAATATCGTTAGACAACGCAACAGCGATGTGTACGCCACCTTGTACGGGCGACAAAGGAATGACACTTTACCATTGCAGAGAATAGGGCAAGTTATTCTCCAAATCATTGGTTGTGTTTCACAAACCACGATCATGCCATATAGTCCATACAATATCGCTACTAGGCTAATTTAGGCCGACTATACACACATCAACTTATCTGTCCAACCTCAGAACAACTGTATGGTTTCAGTGAAATCATTGAGACATTGTTCTATCTTACAGCTGTGTAGCAATGTAACAATGTCTCCAAGACTTAACTTCAACCAGTAAGTTGTTAAAAAATTCGACATATAAGTTGGTGTGTGTAAAGTGGCCCTTATTCCACGATATCGTTTTTGCCTCCTTCATGCATCGACTTTGACATTTTCAACATACTACGCACCCATGGCCGGCGTCAGCACCCGGCGTAACCCGTGCAAGTGCCGGGGCCCGACTTCTTGGAGGGGGCCCACCGGGCCCCTGAGGGCTAGGGTCACACTTGTGTTGTGACCCTAGCCTGACGCAAGTATTGTCAGCTGCAGCGCAGAGCGTTTTACGCTATACGCTGCCAGCAACTGAGCACATAGAAACCCGATGTTTACATTGACAACCAGTGGTTGTCATGGTAAACATCGGGTTTCTATGGGCTGACTACAGCACTATGCGCTGCAACATACAATACTTGCATAAGGCTAGGGTCACAATGCTAGTGTGTCCCTAGCCTCAGGGGCCCCGGAGCACTGCCCCCACAGCCAGAGCCATATCCAGGGGGCAGCTGGGGGGTCATTTTCAGGCTCCTGCAGCACCGGAGGTCTCCCTCCTCCCCCCTCGACGGGAGCCGACAGAGCTGCACACTCTGTGCTCAGGCTGACAGGACGTGTGATGATGTCAATGGATGGGGAGGAGTCAGGGGTCTCATGATCAGCTCCTCAGTGTATCCAGGACTGTGCTGGCCAACATTTATGATGCTCAAATAAGGTGAAGTTTGTATGTGGTCAGGAGGGATTTACAGTGTGAATGTAGCAGAGACGAGTGTGTACTAGGTGCATGGAGCGGAGGCGTGTGTGTACGAGTTGTATGGAGCATAGCCGAGTGGGTACGAGGTATACGGAGCAGAACCGCGTGCGTACGAGGTGTATGGAGCAGAGCCGCGTGTGTATGAGGTGTACCAAGCATAGCCGCGTGTCTACGAGGTATGTGTACCAGTGGTAGCCCCCCGCGGATTCCGCTCCTATAGTCTCAGCCGGCTTTGCCAGCAGCATTCTTCTCCAGAGTCTCTTCTGCCGCTGTCTGCATTATGCAGCTTAGCATGGAGAAGCACGATGTCATCACTGTGCTGATATGTGCAGAGCGACTGGAGGAGACCGGAGCGGCAAGAATATAGGTGAGGACAAAGAGATATCTGGACGGCCAGACACTCCGCTAAGCTGCGGTGCCACCATATGGCAGTGCGGCTCCATTGAACTGCTTTCATTATTTTGCGCTTCAGGATGCTTGTGTATATACCAAGCATCCTCAGATGCAAAAAAAAGCAACATTTTGCATTTGATTGTTTTTTTTATAAAGTGCAAGGGAACGCAATCGCATTTTAGCACGCTCCTAATAATGTGTAATATAATCACTGTCAGAAACAGCTCTTGCTGGTTTCAGCAGTCAATGTTCCTGTAAGGCTGCCTTCACATTGGAGTTTTTTTTTAAATGTGGCAGTTGCGTCATTTCCGTCTAGCGGATGCACTTGCTGCACGTTATTTTCATTGGTAAGAAGAACAACAAGATATTACCTCGAACATTTTTGGTATCACAATTCACAGTTATGATGTTTGTGTCTGATATTACACGAGAACGCTCATGCAATATGCTGGTGTCGTTCAGTGTGACTACGCAATAAATATTTACTTAAACCTGTCGACTTTTCAAAACTCTCACAATGTATTCTCAATGACTTGTAAGAACAATAACTGCTGCCAACGTTGTATAGTCTTTAACCAGTTCAAGGCGTGTTATAACGCAAAAATTCCGAGCATGCGCACACGCCTGAGAATGTAAAGGCAGACTGTACACACAATTTTCGCGTATAACATCAAAAATTATTTTTAGAATGTGGACATGCAATAATTTCAATTAAAGTTTAAAATGTAAAATTTTAATACTATAGCTTTTAGGTAACGTATTGGGTTTATTTCATTGTCAGAGTGAGTCTTCACATCAAGAGTCAGAGAATTTCTCGTTGTCTGAGGATGAAAAGGTTCTTTTCCAACAAACCCCTTAATGATTGAAAATCAACAATACATGGAATTGTCCCAACCGTTTCAAGAAAGAGGATCGGTACAGTACATTGGTGTAGATGTACCAACTGTGTACCAATGCCAACTAACACAGAATCAATTTGTTGCCTTGAAATCGAAAATGCGGCCACTTTCATAGAAAATGAATGCATTACAAACCATTCATTTTTTCATTCATTTTTTGAAAACCCACATACAATAAATATTGTCATGGGAGCAATTAGAGGGACACAGCATGGCCCATCTCGGAGAGACGAAAACAGGTAATTATTAAAACTAATACTACAAACTAAAAAATTATTTGACGTTAATTAATTTTTAAAAAATTTTAGTAATGTCATAAACTTCAAATATAGTGCATGTTTGGATAATATTCAATGGATGTAATCAAATTTCTTTATATTAATACGTTGTGTCTGTCTTGTGACTTTCCTTCTCGGTTGCAGTGCGACCACATGCATTAGAACTTCACAACAGATAAAGTATAAACTGTGCAAATATATTGCACTGTTTAACCTTTTTTGTAAGGTTAAGTGCTGTATTGTCAATAATTAACGTAAATGTAAGTACTATGTTATTAATGTACTTAGAGAAGTTGCTTTACCACAAAGGAAAGCCTTTGTAGACCGCCGTTTTTTGTTTTTTAAAATGTAATATGTTGAGGTATATTTTGTTTCACACAAGCCAAACAGGTGAGGACCGAGAAACTTGGTGCCCCTGGTGCAGGAGCGTGGGGTGGGGGAGGTGTGCTACTGGCAGCCATCGGCGGTGCCCTTGGGGGGGGGGGCTACTTGTCGTCGGTGGACGCTGTTGGGGGCCGCCAGCGCGGTGCTCTCCTACCTGGTGAGCCGTGTCGGCAGTTTGCAGACGTCTAACGTGCCGAGGGTCAGAGGAGAGAATGGGCGGGATCAGGCAAGGTAAGCAGGAAGCTTTCTGATTCCCTTGCCTGTGCGTCCTCTCCTCTAACGGCTGTTTGTGTGGTCGGCTGGGGGCCCCCCTCTAGGCTTGAAGGGGGCCCATAGCCGGTCGGGTCCCTTTAGCAGGTGCACCATCTACTACACTGTAGTTCTGCCCCTCAATCCATAACACATTCGCATCAATTTCATCGTCCTGTCAGTGAACAGTGTTGTTTAATTAACATTTTTTAACACGGTTCAAAAAAATGTGAAAAATTTACTGCAAGATCTGTTCATGTGTAAGGTGTACACTTATGAATACATGAATTTTGACTATAGAAAAATTGATATATATAAAATTCTTTTACATTATAGTTAAATATATCCAGCTTTGCACAGATTAATTATTGTGTGTATGTCATGTTAAAAAATTACATATCCGTCTTATAAATAAATGGTTTGGTTAATCGATCAACAGTGTACACCCGCACATAGTATACTAGTAATCACAAAACAATAGAAAAATGATTTTTTTTTAACCTTATAATTCCCAACCTTATTTGAAAGTCCAACACCAAAAAATTTCTAAAAAGTCGTGCACGTACACATAGAAGCCGCACGTTATTATACGGCGCACCTTTGTATCATAAAATAAAATATTTGACCCACACATCATCCTCCACTATCCCTCTGTTGCCCACCCATTCTCCTACATTATGACTCGATAACACCAACATGATCCACCGCTGTCCATGTGTAGCCCACATCTTCTCCAACTTACTCCACTTTGCATCACCACATCATCCTTCACACACACACAAACACACCGTCAGAGACAACAAAAACAATCACACATAGCACACAATCTTTACAGTGAAATCATGAACATCTGATTTTTACCCAACATCAACGCAGTTGTTTGCCCGCCTCTGTATTCTCTCAGTCATTTTCCTATTTAAAAACCATGACAGCAGCCACAAAAATATAATGACTGTAGACTACCTGGCAATCACGGACAAGTACAACAGAGTCAATAACAGCACTTGAACCGCTATCCAATCTGAGGCGATGGACTCAAGTCAGCTGTCCTCACATTGGATCACGTTTCCTTTGCTTTGGTTGTCGCTATGCTATCGGTTGGAGAATCTGCTCCACACAGCGGTTGAGCTGAGCTTGGCTGATGGGCTCCTGGTCTGTGAGTGGCACAGAGGCTTTCATACTCACTACAGTGATGCATAATACTGCGGCAGGCATCGGATAGCGTTTCACGGGGTATGAGTCACAAAGGCTTGCACCGCTCTGTTTCATCTGTGTAATGCTGGTCCGGTATTTCATATTTTCTGGTGGCTGCCTTATTTTCATGCACATGGCACACCATAGCATTCATTATTTGCGTAGAAAGCACCTAATATAAGCCGCACCTCTATATACGGCCCACTCTCGTTTTTTAAGACAATCTGTTATTTTGATAGGTGATATTTATTGTGGAATATACTTTAATATTTTTAAAAATCATTACATTCCATAACTTATTTTTTCAGGCTATGTAAAAAAATGAAAATATATTTTTTCAACATAAATTTTTAATGTAATATATATTGTAACCATTAGGAATTTAGAATTGCACGAAATTGTTTGTTGACAAAACGGTTTTACTTAAATTAACATACACATGAAAGTAGTAAAGTAATCATTAATTGTTTTTGTTTCAATCATTTGAAAATCGTGAAATTTTACTTTGCTTGAGCAAACTTTTTTCCAACGGTTCAAGATTGACAATATTTTTTGGTAAAGTTGGAACTCTTGATTTCCACGAGGTGGTCAGGGTAGAATTTGCCATTTTCAAAACATCAACAGCAATGTCGTCCAAATATTGAAGATTTGTTTTCATATATACATCATGGACCTGCCAATGTTTATGGCCTTTGGGAACATAAACTTTTGTTCTTAACGTGCCTAATGGTTCGGTATTGGATCGTTGTACCGTAACCAAAGCTTGTTGCTTTCCTATGTTTTTGTTGTGAGTAAGTGCAGCAAGCTTTGTTCTTGCTTCCATGCCGTCGATTCCAAAATGGATTCGCTTTGTCCGGTATTTCAAGGCCAGGCTATGAAAATTTTCTAATGGCCCTGTGTGAGATGTTTTAAATCTTTCAATAATTTTTCATTTTTGACAACTTCTTTTATATTTCTGAATGACATGCATTCAGATTCTAGCCAGAGAATTTGGTTTTCAGCATTGTCTTCAATGATTGGTTTGTGACTACATTTTTTGTAAACACCGCCCTCCCATTCATGAACGTTAACAATGTGATGAAGTAGTGAAAGCCACTTTTCTTCTAAAATTTTTTCATTTTGTTCGCAATTTTTGATGGACCACCAAAAATGTAGCACAATCTTATCTATCCACGGTGTTATTGGTCGGCATAATGCCTTCGAACTGTAAGTTTTCAATTTTTTCCTTATAGATTTGGCATAATGCAAACATCAAACTGATGATTGATTTCGCCATACTCCGTTCTCATTATTTTGCGGATCCCCACATGTCTATCAGAAGCAAAAATTTGTATGTCAAGGCCTTCAGAAAGCAGTCGATTTATGCAGGTTTGAAATCCAAATTTTTCCATGGCGACGGATGAAGTACACTGTGTCCGTTGCACTACTTCGAAATCAATTATCTTTCCAGAACCACAGTCCATCATAGTATATATGCAATATTTAGCACTATGTCCTGGGCTATCACATTGGCCATCACCGCTAATGCAAAGTTTTTGTTTTTTCATTTTGGT
>JARQOC010001986.1:0-31527 GCA_033576535.1 Allobates femoralis | reverse complement strand
AAGAATATTATTATTCATGCCTGATTTGTAAGTCAGTGAGCGCTATGTAAGTACGGGCTCTGCCCCGATCTAGGTAAATTTAGCAAGACAGATTCCTACATAAATTGTATATCAGTATCCCAAAAGCTCCACAAATTTGCTACATGAGATCTATGCTGTATATTTGTCTACTAAAAGTGACAGGAGTAATGTTTGTGGTCCATGTACCATTTTTATTTTATAGACATTACAGAGGTTGCCCAAGAAGATAAAGGGCTTCTCATGTCTAAATCCATACTGATAAATCCTCACATTGCATGCACTGTAATGCGAGTGCATTGAGGGAGGCCACTCCCCTCCAGTCGGATTCTGTCCGGGAGTATGCATGTTGCACACTGATCTTATGACTAAAGAGTTATGGGCCATGCAACTTCATAAGCATGTTATACAATGTGTGAACTCTACATTGTGACTCTACCTGGGTATGCCATTTGAGTTGAAATTTTTAATTGATGTGGAAAAAAAGTAGCTGGATGAATTTTTTTATTTATTTGTATCAGATTTCACTGAACTTATGTCCATGCACTAAGAAATGGAGTTGAACTGAATATTCTGCTTTTTTGGAATGCATATTGCTGTTCCATATCGCTGTTCCTGCCTCTATAACTGGTGAATCCTCACAGTACATGCAATGTGAGGATTCAAGAGTGTGTAGCCACATAGAGTGATACATAGAGTGACTGCAGACTTTTGGATTTAGACCGGACAACCCCTTTAATAATTGATCACTTATACGTACAAAAGGTTATCAATATGATAAGCATGGTTATGTGACACCGAGCATCCCCACTGATCAGCTGAAAAATGGATTGACAGATGCTGGATATGTGATGTATAAGGTGGAACACAGCACCATTGCATTGCTTAGTGATCACTGACAAGTATAGCTGTTTGTTTCCTGCTCCCATTATCTTATTTATTTTACTCACTTTTATAACATTGTTAATTCCACATCGCTTTACAGACATCATCATCAGCATTGTCCCTGTTGGAGCTCACAATCTAAATACTCCATCAGTATGTCTTTGGAATGTAGGAGAAAACTGGAAAACACCCATACAAACATGAGGAGAACATAAAACTCCTTGAATATGTACTTGGTGGGATTTCAACCCAGGACCCCAGCACTGCAAAGTCACAGTACTAACCACTGAGCCACCATGCTTCCCAACTTAGGCTAGGGTCACACTTTTTCAGAGAATTGCGTTCACCACATCCAGATCTGGATGCGGTGAACGCAATTGGCTTCCCACACATTTTGCAAGCAAAATGTGTGGCAGAAGCCGCTATCCAGTAACCGGATTGCTCCGGATGTGTAATCCGGAGCAATCCGGTTACCGTACAGTTTACTCATCCCTGCTGCCACAGGGATGAGCAAACTGTGAAATCTGTGAAAAAAGAGTAAATATTAATAATATATGTGCCCATCATGTCTCTAGGGGGTGCCCACCCCCCCTAGAGACATGCTGCCTACTCAGGTGGGCATGTAATGTGTTAAAAACTCCTGTACAGTAAGCCGGCTCCTGTCAGCTCTGTACAATTTTCTGAATGAAGCCGCGGCTCCACTGACAGCTGTGCGCATACTATAAGTAATGTACGTATAGTATGTGCGCTGTCCGAGGTACTTTAGGCTTTTACAGTAGATCTATGGTGGTGCTCAACCCATAGGGGGGTGGGCACCCCCTAGAGACATGATGGGCACAATTATTTTTAACATTAAAGCTTTTTTTACACTGTTAACACACTGCTTATCCCAGCGGTAGCCGGGATAAGCAAAGTATACGGTAACCGCATTGCTCAGCATTACACATCCTGAGCAATGCGGTTACCGCATTGCAGATGATAGAACCGCTCCGAAAACTGCAGCCTGCATGATTTTTCACGCAGGTTGCAGAGCCGGATGCGGTAACCGGTTTGCATATAATGCAATCCGGTTGTTATAATGGGCTCCTATGAGGAGTGTTTCCTGATGCAGTTTTGAGCTTTTTGAAAGCTCAAAACCAGATCAGGATTTGAAAATAAAAAGTGTGACCCTAGCCTTACTTATACGCCCCTACATTATTGGTACACATTTACTATTGGTATTGTGCCATATTCTTTATTTTTGGGGATGCAAATCAATTTACATTTATCATTGATCTATTTTATGATGACAGATTTTTTTCAAATTTTATCACGGTGATATAAACCTTACTGCACACATGCCTAAAAAAAGGTGGCAGTGCTTTAGAGTTTCTAGATATGCATCTAGAGTCTGAAAGAGAATTGAAAGATTTGAAGAGAGCGCTTCTACCTTCTATCTACATGTACCATATCCAACAGAATGAACCACCATGATTATATTTGGCATATGTACAAACCAATTGGACTAAGTTCATGTTGTTAGACAGCATTAGTAGATGAAAGCCATTATTTCTTGTCTGCAGACAGAGGTCGTATTAATGAAACTAAAATACAATAATTGAGACATTCCCTTTAAGGTCAATATTGTGTCCTTAAAGGGTTAATTAATATGGTTTCCAAACAGAAAAAAATAATTGGATTTTGACTGGTAGCAACAGCATCTTCAGTTACTACATTGCTTGGATTCTGTATGCAAATGACATTACTTTAATCAAAATGAGAGCTACTTTGTCTTTCTGCCAATGTACCTCTCTTTCAGTGCACGTCCTCTAAATACATTTTTACTGTATGCCCATGACCACAATTATATGGAACTTTTAATACTATACATTATGTTTAGCATTTAC
This sequence comes from Allobates femoralis, assembly GCA_033576535.1. Classification (NCBI taxonomy): domain Eukaryota; kingdom Metazoa; phylum Chordata; class Amphibia; order Anura; family Aromobatidae; genus Allobates; species Allobates femoralis. The sequence continues at coordinate 28,738 of JARQOC010001986.1, read as the reverse complement.
CTTACAAGAAATGTATAACAACCCCTTTAGTGAATATTAACCCCTTGACTATACACTCCATAAGATTACAACACTGATGTTATGTAGTTAACAAGAACTATCAATGTACAGACTACACCTTCTTTGGGTGGTGTGTGCACAGTTCCTACGTCTGCATCATCCTTACAAGATGTCAGCTGATTATTACATCTGACATTCTGCTGCAACCATTAACATCAAAGATAACTCTGACCCTGGCCAAAATCTTAATAAAGACTTTGGAATCTAAGTAGTTTGTGTTCTACCTTCTTCCATGTCTGGAGCTGTGTGGATTCCAGCATACAGGTAAACCTTCTTCACATTCCAAGTAACAGACTGTAAAGTTCATTAGTCTATGGTTTATTGGTGCGGTGATATGAAGATGTATATGGCGATGCACATGACAATGCACATGGCAATACACTTAGCGGTAAAACTACACAAGTACAAATGTTATCAGTTAATACTGGGTATATCACAGAAACTAGCAGCAGTGGTGTTTGCCTTTCGTCAAATTTTCTAACGATGGGGCTGTTTTCTCTTGTTTCAGTGTTGTTAATTTTTATTTTAAGAAATCCCTTCATTGTACAAAGCAATTTATGTTAAGTAAAAAATGAACATTGAATACATCAAGCATAAGTAGCTGTGACAGTATTCATTGCAAAGGGCACAACTCTACACAGAGGTATTATCTAGCTGTATACACTACAAGGAACACTAACTAAGATGGAGGATTTCAGGGCACAATATTTCCGTACTGACACAATAAATGTATAATAGTAGTTACAACTAGGGATGGGCGAATACTAAATTACTCGGACTCGCTAGACTCTAACGAGTAGGATCCCAATACTCGCTACTCATTGCGAGTCTAGCGAGTCCAATGTAAATGAATGGGGAAGCGAGTATTGCAGCGATTCCTCTGGCAGCAGAGGAAAAACCTGCAATTCCCCACTTTACTCTTTAAAAGCCAGCAGCAAAAAGCCGCGGGCTTGTAAAGAATAATTATCTAGAAAAATAATAGGGTGTGACTCTAACCAAAATATATATAATCTTTTCAAGCCGGTTTCTGCCTCCACAACTGTTCAGCTATTTTACCAGATACAGGTGTAGGGGATACACAAACCACTGACTGTTTTTAGTAATAACTAATAAAGAATTCATTTTAATGTGCACTCTTTGTAGATTTTAAAGAATAGTTAAAAAAAAATGCATTGAACCGGATTGAACCGGTCCAGTTCAATCCGGTCTCATAGACAGTCATGTTAAAGTTAACCGGCTTGAACTTGACCGAGTCAATCCGGGACAATCCAGTTCAAAGAAGTAGAGGAATAGAATTTATAATTGATTTTCATTGGACTTGTTACTGTGCGAGTAATCGCAATGAAACTCGTAGAGTAAGGAGTCGGCCGAGTACCCTACTACTCGCAGAGTAGCGAGTAGTAACTAGTAGATTCGCCCATCCCTAGTTATAACATCACTTGCATAAATAGATTCTAACATACAATCTGGACTACAATCCTCATCGGATTAGTTGAACAAAGGGAGTAGTTGTAAAGAGTAAACAGGAGCAAGGGACACGTCTTGTCTGCCTGAAGTCCGGACTTGTCTACAAAAATGTTTCCTTCACAGAGTAGCAGGGAGGCAGTCCCACAAAGTACACTGAACTGAAAGGAGAAGATACCTGCATCTATGGGAATCCTGCTAGATTGTGCTAAACATATTTAAGCATCATAAATGGATAACAAATCACCTCTTACGGATCATAATGTGGCGCCCCTGCGTGCGGCTAGGCACCACAGAGTAGTATTGCATTTGTTATTTATATGTGATGTTATTTTTGTAAGTTGCTAGTTCAGGGTTTAAACCTTATGGAGTCTATTTTTAGCACTCACTTAGGACTGCACCACTTAGAGTAGGGGGTAACTGGTAATATGGTAGGTTCCACAGGGTGGGGGCAGAGCTTAGGATAGAGTAGAGTGACAGTTGACAGTTTTACATCAGTCAGTGCTGGGAAGGCAGACAGATTGGTCAGGCCTGGCAGCCCAGCTGAGTGGAGGGTACCCCCTCTTTATGTGGGGACCCAGGACAGATGGCAACGGGCCAGGGCTGGCAGGAGCCAGCTGGTCATGTTGAGGGGACACCGGTGACACGGACAACCGAGGCAGCCAGGAGTTCAGCCCTGACTGCAAAGCCGACGAGCTGCAGGCCCAACAGAACCGGGTTGCTGACAGCCCCAAAAGGTACCTCACCCCTCAAGCCCAAAAGACGGTCCTACACTAGTGAAGGAAGACTAAAACCCGGTGTCAGGTGGGAAACTTGTGCGTTCCTGCTGTTCCCATTTGGACCGGTATAAGTCTAGCTAAGCCTACTAGATACAGACTGCAGGACTGGCGGGTGAGCTCTTCAAAGGTGGGAAAGACTGAAAGATCTAGAGAAAGTAATAGACCCTGGAAGACTAAGAAAGAACATCTAATGACTCCATAAGAAAAACCCTGAGTTGGCAACAACACCCTAAAACCAAATTGTACCGTGTTTTGTTATGCCATCAGCTGGTACCGAGTAAAGCAAAGTTAAACTAGAACTGATTTCTGTTATTCTTCCTGCCGCAGCTCAAAGGACTTAACATCATCAACATCAACAGCAGAGGGGTAAGAACTGCACCACCATTTCCATCACTGTCCTCCCTCACCGTCTCACCACCACAGCTGCCCTGAGGTAAAGCTCCACCTGTGGGGAGCTGTACCACACTTTGCTGCCCCTCTCCATCACCTCAGTGGCTGGCTGGCAGCACCGGTACCATCTTACCAGACTCTACAGGTGGCGTCACGTAAATAACCGCTTTTACCCCCACCGTTTACCATCAACCTCTGGTATAATTGATCGCCAGGGCACGGCAACGGGGTCCCGACCATCTGTGACTCCCCACACAGTAGCCCCGGTGTCCGAGTCCCTCATCCACACTAGCTCAGGTTGAATCAATAACAAGTATCAAACTACAAATACTTTCTCTACGGAGCATAAATGGGTAGAAGTGTCCCCGCTTGGCATCAATGGATGCCACTATTAGGTTATTTTGGGGAAAATAGCAACACAAGGTCTGTTAATGACCTTAGGAGCAGTTTTCTCTCCCCAAGCTTACACACTCTGACTTCTACCTTGCGTACCTTCCCATCCTTCCTGGGGAAAGGTTTGGTGACTAAGCCTAGTGGCTACTCATTATGGTGCGACTGGCTGTCTTTCATGAGCATGACATCACCAGGTTTTATGTTTGAGTGGTCTTTCTGTCACTTTGTCTTAGTTTGTAGGGTGAAGTACAATTTTCTCCGTTTGACTTATCTTTCACTATTTCTCAATCCATGATTTCCAAGAACATCTTATCTTCTATAGAAATCGCTACCTAATTTTCTTCCTTTGTCCTGTGGAAAACTGTACACCATATGTGGTCTTGCTCTCCCTCACAAGTGTGGTCTTCACTGGAAGGAACTGCAAAAGGGCAAGGCAAGGGAGTATTGCTCGGCAATTCCTTTACCAACAAACTACTCTGACACAATTGGGAGAGAGATGGACGTTCATTTTCTAGTGTGCTGGTGAGCATACTATTGACTGAGGTCGGCGTTTGTGCTCCACCTAGACAGATATCTACCTATAATGACCCATCCAAGATTAAGTCTATGTGCATATGGAGCATTCTGGAAGCCATTAATATATTATCTAGTCTTGTGGACTTGTAGTATGTTTCTTCCAAGGAGCAAGGCTATTCGAGCTTCTGGGTCCAACTCAGGTATCAGATGAGCTATACGCCTTAGATGGTGATGTGCTGCTACCTCAGAAGAGGGTATCTCGGACCTGTTATCAGGAATCTGGTTGCACTCCAATATACTTGGTAGCGGTAAGCAGGTCTGGCCATCTATGGACTCCACTTTGTCCAGTTGCTTTCCTCACCGCCATCTCAGCGGTACCTTCACTCGTCTTCAAGGAGTAGGGAGAATTGGAACCTACAATGCTGAAGCTGTTGAAGAAGATGGACTTGGCCTGTTGTTCTGACCATCCAGGATTGCATACAACTTGATTGTTTTGTCCCTGTGGCCTGCTGGATAGACTCTGACAAGGTAGATTTTTGAACAGGACCTTCCTACTACAAGTCCTCTACAGATCTCCGTACATTGAGAGGTGACCACAGGGGTGATTACGTCAGTGTCCATCTGTTTATATCATGCTCCTCTGCTTGCGACAATACTTGTTAGGGTGGTCCAGGGTATAAAGCTGTATTGTGGTCCATGCTTCTGCATTCCTCACATTTCACGCCGCTGGCTTCTCTGTTCCTGGCGGCGTGTGATTTATAGCACAGCATTTGAAGCAGATGTTATTTTCCTTGAAGAGACCTTTGCGATCTTCTAAAGACTTTTCCCTGAAGGCTCTGCATTTTAGCAGAGAATGTGGTTTCTGATGTAGAGGACACTGCTTACTGACGTCTTGAGGTTTGCCCTTTTCTGGAGGGGCTTACTCGCATTGTTAGGAGGACCTGTGGAAACAATGTTAGTTTTGTGGACTGCCACTGGTTTCCTACTAGGTTTGGCACCAGTGGCAGTGGGACATGACAACGTAAAGTCAAAGCTAGGGTCATTTCTCATTTTAGCTTGTTTGTTGACAAAATCTATGAACACAGTAAAAGGAGGGTATGGTACGTTATGAGTTTGTTTATACTGTGAACCATGTGTGACCCACTTTTCTTGTAGGTTGTAAGGAGGTTTTTGAACTATCGTATTAAGAACCCTGGCACTGTCCAAGTATGCCAATCCGGGCAAATCTCCTTCTGCCTGAGCAACCTGTAGCTCCATTAACAAATCTCTTAATTCTCTGAGATTTTGGTAACCCTTGGACAATTTTTTAGGGAAATTATCAATTCTCTTATATAAAAGCATTTTCTATGGCTTCTATTGACCCATAACACTAATCAAGTCTTTTCCGAACCTTCCGCAGACCTGTTTATGGATGCTTTACATTAATGTCTCTTTTTCTTTTGGCATGCTCAACCGACTCGCTTCCAAGCCACTTTAACCAGATGATCTAACTCCTCGCTGCAAGAAAAGTCCAAATCTCTGATGGCATTCTGGAACAAGACTCGCCATGACCTATAGATCTCAGCAAAATCAGTCAACTTTACAAGTCATTTTGTGACCAGTTCTCAGTGAGCAAAGAACTTTTCTTTCTCCATGCTCAATGTGGTACACACAAGGACACAGGACATAATCCATGTCAACTGGCTGCAAGTGTGATTTAGTTATTGCCAACACCTGTTAGGTGCCACAGGTAAGTTACAGGTGCTGATAATTACACAAATTAGAGAAGCATCACATTGTTGATTTTTCTAACAGTGCCAATACTTTTGTCCACCCCCTTTTTTATGTTTGGTGTGGAATTATATCCAATTTGGCTTTAGGACAATTCTTTTTGTGTTTTTTCATTGAAGACAAATTAAATGAAGATAATAATACCAAAGAATTTGTGATTGCAATCATTTTCAGGAAGAAACTGAGTATTATCTGACAGAATTGCAGGGGTGTCAATACTTTTGGCCACAACTGTAAGCAAACAATCTGGACTACAATCCTCACCGGATTAGTTGAACAAAGGGAGTAGTTGTAAAGAGTGAGCAGGAGCAAGGGACATGAGTCTTGTCTGCCTGGAGTCCGGGTGTGTCTGCAAAAATGTCTCCTTCTTCACAGAGAAGCAGGGGGGCAGTCCTAAAAAGTACACTAAATTTAAAGGGGAAGACACCTGCATCTATGGGTTGCTGCTAAATTCTGCTAAACATATTTAAACATCATAAAAGGATAACATATCACCTCTTACGGATTATAACAAGTGTCAAACAGCAAATACTTTCTCTACTGAGCATAACTTGACAAAATTGTTTGATATCGAACCAATAGGTCTGCATGGAAGTAAAGAGCCTGAAAAAGACCCCCAAATCTGCCCACTCTCATAATTGATACATATGGATGAGCGAGTAGTGAAATATTCGGACTCACTGGAATCATAACGAGTAGGTTCTAATACTCGTGTATTCGTTACGAGTAGCAACTACAATGCAAGCCAATGGGAAATGCAAGTACTATTCTGCTGGACCCTACAAAGCGGTCTGTGAGCCTGAGGAAAAGGCTGAAATCGATGCATGTTTGTTTAAAAGCCGGATGGCTTTTTCAAACGATCAACTGATCAGCTGATCATTTAAAAAAGACAGCTTTTTACCGCCCGGCTTTTAACCTCCCGGCTTTTAGGTCAGAGTTTCCTCTCTCTGTCCCCCCTGAAATACAAGCTCCTGTCCCACACAAGCTACTTCCATCTGGATTCTCAAAGAGGGAATTTATATAAAACTGCCAACAAGCTGGACAGTGAATCCTTGTGCCCATTAGATACTGAGGACCAATATTCAATGACACTTGATGTCTTTATTTCATCACAAGAACATTCAGAATGTACCAAAGTCAAAGTGTTCATCAAGGATATTAATGACAATCTGCCCTATTTCTCCGAGTCCATCTTCACAATCTCCATTCCCGAGGACACCTTTGTTGAAACCACGTTTGTCCTTGTTCAACTGGCTAAAGACGTGGATATAGGTCACAATGCCGACCTGTCCTACCAGCTCATCTGCCCTGACAACATCCTTACTCTCCAGGAACATATGGACTTCTTGACATTAATTGTTTTGAAGACTTTTTTTTATCTCCCTGCTTTTAAACAATCAATAATTCACTGATATTACTCGCATTACTTACATTTCCCATTGACTTGCTTTGTACATCATTTGTCAGACAGCTATCTAATGTGTATGTTTGTCAGCCATGTAATGTGTTTGGTGGGCTTTAGCAATGTGTCGTGCCTTTCTTAGAAATACGTGCATTTAGTTTGCTTGAGACAATATATTGTTTGCTTGTTCAGCAATGATTTATCCCATAGCGCCACCTGTTGACAATGTTCCCACATTACATTATGTTTACTGCATAGTCAGATTTTGGTCTCTCCATGCCTATGTATTCCCATGAGGCTGTGCTCTAGGCTCTGCCCCTTCTCCTCCAGAAGCCATTACAGCCTCATACAAGCTGACATCCTGGTGTGCTGACCCTTCTCTCTCTGGATTTCAGCTCATCTGCATGTTTCCCTCAACATAGCACAGTCGGTGAGTTTAATATGCTACTGCCCACCTAAATGTACAATGTAGCTACACTGTTGTTTATCATCTTACTAGTAAAAAGGCCCGATGCAATTGCATCGGAGCGCGGTGAAATGAATTGTGTGTATACAGGCGGGTCAGTGGGTATCAGAGTATACAGGCGGCTCTGTGGGTAGCAGAGCATAGAGGCTGCTCTGTGGGTAGCAGAGTATAGAGGCGGGTCAGTGGGTAGTAGAGCATGGAGGAGGCTCTGTGGCTAGCAGAGTATGGAGGCGGCTCTGTGGCTAGCAGAGTATCGAGGCGGCTGTGTGGGTAGCAGAGTATCGAGGCGGCTGTGTGGGTAGCAGAGTATCGAGGCGGCTGTGTGTGTAGCAGAGTATCGAGGCGGCTCTGTGGGTAGCAGAGTATAGAGGCGGCTCTGTGGGTAGCAGAATATAGAGGCGGCTCTGTGGGTAGCAGAGTATACAGGCGGCTGTGTGGGTAGCAGAGTATAGTGGCGGCTCTGTGGCTAGCAGAGTATCGAGGCGGCTCTGTGGGTAGCAGAGTATTGAGGCGGCTCTGTGGGTAGCAGAGTATTGAGGCGGCTCTGTGGCTAGCAGAGTATACAGGTGGCTCTGTGGGTAGCAGAGTATACAGGCGGCTCTGTGGCTAGCAGAGTATCGAGGCGGCTCTGTGGGTAGCAGAGTATTGAGGCGGCTCTGTGGGTAGCAGAGTATCGAGGCGGCTCTGTGGGTAGCAGGGTATCGAGGCGGCTCTGTGGTGGAGGGGTGAGGAGAGATGCGGCTCTGTGGTGGAGGGTGAGGAGAGATGCGGCTCTGTGGTGGAGGGGTGAGGGAGATGCGGCTCAGTATTGGAGGGGTGAGGAGAGATGCGGTTCAGTGGTGGAGGGGTGAGGAGAGATGCGGCTCAGTGGTGGAGGGTGAGGAGAGATGGGTGTCTGTGGTGGAGGAGTGAGGAGAGATGCGGCTCAGTGGTGGAGGGGTGATGAGAGATGCGGCTCAGTGGTGGAGGGGTGAGGAGAGATGGGTGTCTGTGGTGGAGGGGTGAGGAGAAGCGGGTCAGTGGTGGAGGGGTGAGGAGAGAAGCGGCTTAGTGGTGGAGGGGTAAGGAGAGAAGCGGCTCAGTGGTGTAGGGTTGAGGAGAGAAGCGGGTCAGTGGTGGAGGGGTGAGGAGAGAAGCGGCTCAGTAGTGGAGGGGTGAAGAGAGAAGCACACAGTATATACATACATGAAACATTGTATAGACAGACAGTATGCAGAGATTACACATATTATACACACAGTATAGACAGAGTATACACGCATTACAGAGAGTGTAGAGAGACATGAGAGGGACAGAGTGTAGAGAGATATGAGAGGGACAGAGTGTAGAGAGACATGAGAGGGACAGAGTGTAGAGAGACATGAGAGGGACAGAGTGTAGAGAGACATGAGAGGGACAGAGTGTAGAGAGACATGAGAGGGACAGAGTGTAGAGAGACAGCTCCTGGGATCACTCCTGTGTGTAGATTGTCAGCTCCTGGGATCACTCCTGTGTGTAGACTGTCAGCTCCTGGGATCACTCCTGTGTGTAGACTGTCAGCTCCTGAGATCAGTCCTGTGTGTAGACTGTCAGCTCCTGGAATCAGGGATCAGTCCTGTGTGTAGATTCTCAGCTCCTGGGATCACTCCTGTATGTAGATTGTCAGCTCCTGGGATCAGTCGTGTGTGTAGATTGTCAGCTCCTGGGATCAGTCCTGTGTGTAGATTGTCAGCTCCTGGGATCAGTCGTGTGTGTAGATTGTCAGCTCCTGGGATCAGTCCTGTGTGTAGACTGTCAGCTCCTGGGATCACTCCTGTGTGTAGATTGTCAGATCCTGGGATCACTCCTGTGTGTAGACTGTCAGCTCCTGGGATCAGTCCTGTGTGTAGACTGTCAGCTCCTGGGATCAGTCCTGTGTGTAGATTGTCAGCTCCTGGGATCAGGGATCACTCCTGTGTGTAGATTGTCAGCTCCTGGGATCAGTCCTGTGTGTAGATTGTCAGCTCCAGGGATCAGTCCTGTGTGTAGACTGTCAGCTCCTGGGATCAGGGATTAGTCCTGTGTGTAGATTGTCAGCTCCTGGGATCACTCCTGTATGTAGATTGTCAGCTCCTGGGATCACTCCTGTGTGTAGATTGTCAGCTCCTGGGATCACTCCTGTGTGTAGATTGTCAGCTCCTGGGATCAGTTTTGTGTGTAGATTGTCAGCTCCTGGGATCACTCCTGTGTGTAGATTGTCAGCTCCTGGGATCAGTCCTGTGTGTAGACTGTCAGCTCCTGGGATCACTCCTGTGTGTAGATTGTCAGCTCCTGGGATCACTCCTGTGTGTAGATTGTCAGCTCCTGGTTCAGTCCTGTGTGTAGATTGTCAGCTCCTGGGATCACTCCTGTGTGTAGACTGTCAGCTCCTGGGATCAGTCCTGTGTGTAGATTGTCAGCTCCTGGGATCACTCCTGTGTGTAGATTGTCAGCTCCTGGGATCAGTCCTGTGTGTAGATTGTCAGCTCCTGGGATCACTCCTGTGTGTAGAGTGTCAGCTCCTGTGATCAGGGATCAGTCCTGTGTGTAGATTGTCAGCTCCTGGGATCACTCCTGTGTGTAGATTGTCAGCTCCTGGGATCACTCCTGTGTGTAGACTGTCAGCTCCTGGGATCACTCCTGTGTGTAGACTGTCAGCTCCTGGGATCACTCCTGTGTGTAGACTGTCAGCTCCTGGGATCACTCGTGTGTGTAGACTGTCAGCTCCTGGGATCAGTCCTGTGTGTAGATTGTCAGCTCCTGGGATCACTCCTGTGTGTAGATTGTCAGCTCCAGGGATCAGTCCTGTGTGTAGACTGTCAGCTCCTGGGATCAGGGATCAGTCCTGTGTGTAGATTGTCAGCTCCTGGGATCACTCCTGTATGTAGATTGTCAGCTCCTGGGATCACTCCTGTGTGTAGATTGTCAGCTCCTGGGATCAGTCCTGTGTGTAGATTGTCAGCTCCTGGGATCACTCCTGTGTGTAGAGTGTCAGCTCCTGTGATCAGGGATCAGTCCTGTGTGTAGATTGTCAGCTCCTGGGATCACTCCTGTGTGTAGATTGTCAGCTCCTGGGATCACTCCTGTGTGTAGACTGTCAGCTCCTGGGATCACTCCTGTGTGTAGACTGTCAGCTCCTGGGATCACTCCTGTGTGTAGACTGTCAGCTCCTGGGATCACTCGTGTGTGTAGACTGTCAGCTCCTGGGATCAGTCCTGTGTGTAGACTGTCAGCTCCTGGGATCAGTCCTGTGTGTAGATTGTCAGCTCCAGGGATCAGTCCTGTGTGTAGACTGTCAGCTCCTGGGATCAGGGATCAGTCCTGTGTGTAGATTTTCAGCTCCTGGGATCACTCCTGTATGTAGATTGTCAGCTCCTGGGATCAGTCCTGTGTGTAGATTGTCAGCTCCTGGGATCACTCCTGTGTGTAGAATGTCAGCTCCTGGGATCACTCCTGTGTGTAGATTGTCAGCTCCTGGGATCAGTCCTGTGTGTAGACTGTCAGCTCCTGGGATCACTCCTGTGTGTAGATTGTCAGCTCCTGGGTTCAGTCCTGTGTGTAGATTGTCAGCCCCTGGGATCACTCCTGTGTGTAGACTGTCAGCTCCTGGGATCAGTCCTGTGTGTAGATTGTCAGCTCCTGGGATCACTCCTGTGTGTAGATTGTCAGCTCCTGGGATGAGTCCTGTGTGTAGATTGTCAGCTCCTGGGATCAGTCCTGTGTGTAGATTGTCAGCTCCTGGGATCACTCCTGTGTGTAGACTGTCAGCTCCTGGGATCAGTCCTGTGTGTAGATTGTCAGCTCCTGGGATCACTCCTGTGTGTAGATTGTCAGCTCCTGGGATCACTCCTGTGTGTAGATTGTCAGCTCCTGGGATCAGTCCTGTGTGTAGATTGTCAGCTCCTGGGATCACTCCTGTGTGTAGACTGTCAGCTCCTGGGATCAGTCCTGTGTGTAGATTGTCAGCTCCTGGGATCACTCCTGTGTGTAGATTGTCAGCTCCTGGGATCACTCCTGTGTGTAGCCTGTCAGCTCCTGGGATCAGTCCTGTGTGTAGATTGTCAGCTCCTGGGATCACTCCTGTGTGTAGATTGTCAGATCCTGGGATCAGTCCTGTGTGTAGATTGTCAGCTCCGGGGATCACTCCTGTGTGTAGATTGTCAGCTCCTGGGATCAGTCCTGTGTGTAGATTGTCAGCTCCTGGGATCACTCCTGTGTGTAGATTGTCAGCTCCTGGGATCAGTCCTGTGTGTAGATTGTCAGCTCCAGGGATCAGTCCTGTGTGTAGAGTGTCAGCTCCTGGGATCAGGGATCACTCCTGTGTGTAGATTGTCAGCTCCTGGGATCACTGCTGTGTGTAGCTCCCGGTGGCTCCCGCAGGCTGCCGGTGTCAGCACAGGTCTGCTACTGCAGTTCAGGACCTGTGGTGATGTCAGAGTCACGTGACACCAGGTTACCATGGAGTAACCTAGTGTCACGTGACTGTGACATCACCACAGGTCCTGGACTGCCCTGGACTGCAGTAGCAGAGCTCTGCAGACACTCGGAGCCTGCGGCAGCCACCGGAAGCCTGGAGGAAGACGGCGGAGATGGCGGGGGCTCGGGGAGAGGTGAGCATATTTTTTTTTTTTTTTTAAGTGTAGTGCGGCTGCGGCTCGTGATGACGCTGCGCGTCATCACTCGCAGTCGCGCAAAGGAGGTTGGGATTCGGCTACAGTGCCCGAATTCCCAACTCCCGATTATATAAGTAGATTATCTGCTGTTATACTTATTGTGTATTTGCAATATCATGCAGGAACATTGTGTGACCTGTAACAATGTAATTTTTTATACTTCAGATATGCTTATGTTGTATTGAGAATTTCTATTTGTTTTTTCTAGTTTTACACTTAACCTATTAATAAAAGTTGAAAAGGACCCCCAGCGTCCAAGTCAATGCATTGATGGGAAAGAGTTTACCTGTCTGTCAACTCGTTCTTCAGGAGTACAGAGCGAAGGTGCCAGAACAGTAAAACGACTGCTATAAACGGGGTCGAAGCACAGACACTGACTTCTAGCAGAGAACAGTCAAGCCGCATACAGACGCAATGTCAGATATAGGATCTGAAGTTTATGTTACACGCTCCCATGTAAGCGCATCTGCACGGACGTCTGTGAGCAGCGCTGCAATTGCCGTCGCCAGGGCGAATGCGGAAGCCGCCAAAGTGAGAGCTGCTTTGGCTGAACAGGAGTGGATATTAAAGAAAGAAAAGGCACGTCTGGAAGCCAACCTCGCAAAACTCGCCATAGACACAGAAGCAGCAGCAGCAGAAGCTGAAGTACAGGCTTTAGAAGAAGCAGCACGCTGCGATAGTGAAAAATTCAGCTTAAGGCTAGGACCTGAACTTAATCATCGTGATATCTCACAACGCACTTCAGACTACATGCTACAGCATGCCTCATTAGATGACCATCTACATTCATCTCCAAGAGAGAGACCGATTCCTGTCATTCAGCCATCAACCTTCATTCATCAATCATCCCACATTAAGCATGAAGGTAATTCTGTCCACCTTCCACCATCAGTGCTGCCAGCACCCAAACCTGTAGATCCCTATTATACAGCAAATACTTTCAAGATAGAAGACCCTGACGGTGACTATCCCGATGAAGATGCATTTTACGGCAACGATAACTCACTAAGACCTCATCACAGCAACAGGCACCCGGACCGCCCTTTCAGAGATCAAGAGCTACCAGCTTTCCTCAAGTTCTTTGCATGTCGTGAGTTACTCACCAAAGGTCTCTTAAAGTTTAAACGACCGTCCTGAAAGCTTCAGAGCGTGGAGAGCTTCCTTCAGAAACGCCACCGCTGACCTAGACATCTCTGCCAGCGAAGAGATCGACCTCTTGGTTAAGTGGCTAGGAAATGAATCAGTTGAACACGCGAAACGCGTCAGAGATGTCAGCATCAAGAACCCGAGGAAAGGTTTGTGCATGTTATGGGAGAGACTCGACGAGTGCTATGGCTCCTCATAGATGATAGAAGAATCCCTCTACAAAAGGTTGGAAGACTTTCCTATAATCTCTAATAAGAAGTTTCACATGCTAAGAGAATTGAGCGACCTCTTAATAGAACTCCAAGTCGCCAAGACTGGAGGAGACCTGCCAGGCCTCGCATTCCTAGACACAGCCAGAGCCATCAAACCCATAGTGAAGAAACTACCTTACAGTTTGCAAGAGAAATGGTTGAACTGGGGTTCGGATTACAAGCAGCGTCACAACGTGGTGTTCCCTCCTTTCCACATCTTTGTAGATTTTGTCCGCCAACAGGCCAAGATCAGGAACGATCCCAGCTTCAACCTTTCTGCCATAGACCCTGTCAACCCAAGAACAAGTAAACCTGTTCCAGTCCGCAATCCCAGAGACTCACCTCTCACCGTACACAAAACTAATGTGTCTTCTGCAGACCCATCACACAAGACCCACAGTACAATAGACCCGGAAAGGGAGTGCCCCCTACATAAAAGGCCTCACCCACTACAAGAGTGCAGGAGTTTTAGGGGAAAATCCCTTAAAGACCGTAGACTCTTCCTCAAAGAGAACAACATATGTTACAGTTGTTGCGCATCTACATCCCATTTAGCTAAAGACTGCAAAGCCAGTATTGTTTGTTCGGAGTGTAACAGCCAAGAGCACTGCACAGCTCTACACCCAAGACCAGCCCTGCAGACCCCCTCATCCATAGACTGACTTACAGAGCATGGCGGGGAGGAGAAAGACAGTACACCTCCTGAAGTGTCACCCCAGTGCACTCATGTCTGCGGAGAAAGTCTTATTAACAAATCCTGCTCAAAAATATGTTTGGTTACAATTTACCCTATTGGTGACAGAGAAAAAGCGGTTAAACTCTATGCTATACTCGATGACCAGAGTAACAGATCACTTGCCAGTTCAGTTTTCTTTGACATCTTTAAAATCGAGGGACTCAGCTCATCCTACTCACTAAAAACATGCACAGGAGTGAGTGAAGAATCTGGGAGGAGAGCTACAGGTTATCAAATCGAATCCCTGGATGGGAAGACATCCTTAGCCCTTCCTACATTAATCGAGTCTAATTCCATCCCAAACAATAGAGAAGAAATCCCCACTCCAGAAGCGGCACTATATTACCCTCATTTGAGAAGCATAGCGCATCTCATTCCCGCACTCAATCCCCAAGCCAGGCTAGTCCTTTTGCTGGGGAGAGACATCATCAGAGTCCACAAGGTAAGGAAACAGATAAACGGTCCTCATAACTCGCCCTACGCTCAGAAGCTAGACCTGGGATGGGTAGTTATAGGGGATGTTTGCCTCAAAGACGCTCTCAAGTCAAACAACATTCACTCTCTCTACACAAACACGTTGGAGAGTGGCCATCCATCCTTTTTCCTACCCTGCCCCAACAAATTCCTTGTGAAGGAGAAGCACACCAACTCAGTACACTTAAACGGCAGAGAAGACAATGCCACCGAATTGAAAGTCCTGGACTCATCCACAGACTCTCTTCCTGTACAACGCAGTCTAGGGTTTAATTGGGACTCAGAGTCTGATGGTTTAACTTTTCAAGTCAACCTAGAGAAAAAACCCTTCACATGATGAGGCATCCTGTCCACAATCAACGATCCTGATGACTCATCTCTGCTTACTCCTCCAACTCTCCTTATCCAGAAGTTTAATGAGAGCACGCCGACGTCCAGAAAGTCTACTACTGAAGACTTGTACAAATCCCAGTGGAAAAGAGTTCAAATGCTAGCAGACCTGTTTCTGAACTTATTCTATTGCTCTAATTGAAGTTTATGTGGCATCCCCTGGATACCACACAGGGAGTGTCGTGCCTTTCTTAGAAATACGTGCATTTAGTTTGCTAGAGACAATATATTGTTTGCTTGTTCAGCAATGATTTATCCCATAGCGCCATCTGTTGACAATGTTCCCACATTACATTATGTTTACTGCATAGTCTCTCCATGCCTATGTATTCCCATGAG
Source organism: Allobates femoralis (assembly GCA_033576535.1). NCBI lineage: Eukaryota > Metazoa > Chordata > Amphibia > Anura > Aromobatidae > Allobates > Allobates femoralis. The sequence continues at coordinate 13,492 of JARQOC010001986.1, read as the reverse complement.
GCTGTGCTCTAGGCTCTGCCCCTTCTCCTCCAGAAGCCATTACAGCCTCATACAAGCTGACATCCTGGTGTGCTGACCCTTCTCTCTCTGGATTTCAGCTCATCTGCATGTTTCCCTCAACATAGCACAGTCGGTGAGTTTATAATATGCTACTGACCACCTAAATGTACAATGTAGCTACACTGTTGTTTATCATCTTATTATCTGCTATTATACTTATTGTGTATTTGCAATATCGTGCAGGAACATTGTGTGACCTGTAACAATGTAATTTTATATACTTCAGATATGCTTATGTTGTATTGAGAATTTCTATTTGTTTTTTCTAGTTTTACACTTAACCTACTAATAAAAGTTGAAAAGGACCCCCAGCGTCCATGTCAATGCATTGATGGGAAAGAGTTTACCTGTCCGTCAACTCGTTCTTCAGGAGTACAGAGCGCGGGTGCCAGAATACAATGCGTAATCTTTTTGTTGAGCTGGATCATTTGACTCCACTCACCAAAAACAACCAGCTCTTTTGGATCCCAAATGGATCCTTATTTAAAGTATGTCAAAATCACTGTAGTCTGAAACTCTGCCTGCAAACAGCCAGTCAGTACCAGGGTCTTTCTGTGGGTTGTTGGGTGGGCTTTCTTTTTTGGCGTCCAAACATGTTGGTTTTTCCCCCAGTAAGGCTACCTTTACACGCCGCAATTTTTGTCGGCGATAGGAGGCAATCTAACGTGCGCGTGCATGTTTTTCACGGTCGCATCCGATCGCCGAAGGCGCTTTTACACGCCGCAATTTCGCCCTCAACCTAAGGCAACGCGTCACCCTGGAAGTCGCCACACCAACAGCGGGAAACATCTGGTAGACTCCCCTCGCCGCTTCACATGCCGCAATCCCCAAAGGAATGTTGGCGTACATGTTCAGCATGGCGAGAACATAGGTGTGGCAGACTGGTGTATACTGCGCCCCAAGCATGCTGATTAGACAACACAATAGCGTTATGATTGGTCAGCCTGCGCTGGAAGGCTGGCAAATACATGATGCTTTGCCATTGTGTGGTGGTGAATGGACAGCTTTTCAAATATGGTGCCCTGTGAAGTAACATCCAATGGAAACACAGTAGCCACCACCAATCATCGCTGACGGGGTGTGGACTTCAGCATGCTGTGGCACGCCTACGGGAAATCAATAGGCAACGCAGATTCCATCACTATCGCCCATTCACATGCCAAAAGCCGGGAATCTCGCCTTCATGATTGCCTCTGGTTATGGATCAGTGCTCTAAAATCGGAACCAGGCGACAGGTTTTTTATCGCCGCCAATTTTCCAATTTACATGCCGCAGCTGGGAGGCAATTTCATGGCGATGGTGCCAGGGCGACATGTCGCCGGTCAGATTCCTCGCCACGGTTGCGGCGTGTAAAAGTATCCTAAGAGCCTTTCAGAGGCGATGTTCACAAATCTCCGCTGCTAGTAGTTAGCGGGTCTCCGCTAAATACTTAGCTTTTTTCAGTGAAGCGGAGATGCGTGGGCGCCGCCGCTTCCTAGTGACGCAGCCCCTGGTTACCCGATGCTGATCATGGTAACCACTTCACACACAAGGCTGCCTAGTGTCCGTTTTCCCAGAGTGGACAGGGAAACGCGTCACCAGGGGCTGCGTCACCAGCAAGCGGCGGCACTGACGCATCTCCGCTTCACTGAAAAAAGCTAAGTATTTATCAGAGGCCCGCTAAATACGAGCAGCGGAGATGTGTGAACATCGCCTGAGACTGCAAGCAACTCTCACCGGGGTGCTGGATACCATCGTTTACTGAAGGGAGCTGGCTGTTTGAGCTAGATTGGTCGTACCCAACCTATCACTAGGGGTCTTAATGCATGAATGGTACTTTTATTTTATTTTGACAAGTGTAAGAAATGAAGTACATAAATGGAAAAAGGTCACTGACAGAAAGAGAGAATACAGAGTCAATTCTCTATGTTATATTAATAGACAGCACACATATGATTAGACATAACTTGGGAGAATGAAATGTGTAATGTGTAATAAGTTTTGTGAAATTCTGATAGCGGTGAATCAGAACGGTAAGAAGGGATCCAGCCTCAGATCTTTGACCATTATTTACATGACTTTCTATGTTCTTCTTTAAACCTATTGAATTCCTATTGTAGGAATAAGCATAATTTATGAATATTTATTATGTTTGATTTCCCTTTCTTCTATGTTATTTTGTGAAAGCTATAGATGTGGAGTTAGGGTTCTGGACTTTTATTCTCCCACTGTGTCAAGCTGCATCCTGCGGGTTAGAGGAGTACAATCTTTTCAAGGTAAATGCATACGAGAGATATTCACGGCAGACCTGTTTATGGTAATATATCATACAGTATGCAGAAGAGCAGGTCTATCACACTACATGCTGAAGGCCACACCACACAATCCCTATTCATTACTGACTCACCTGTTCTGCCACAAATCACACGTATTCTCCAGGAGTCTCAGGCTCACAAGAAAGCAGGGGAACTAATTAACAATCAGCAATAATGTATATCGGGTAGAGAAAATCTAATAAATCTATCTTCAAATTAAGATAAAACAATGGCTATAATAGAAATGTATGTACATTCAATACGAAGAGTCATACTTTAAAGCATGTGCTGAAGTTTAAGGGTATGTGCACATGTTTAGTAATTGCTACAGATTTTTTAGCACCAAAAAACTAGAGTGTTGGAAAAAAAGCACGGACACATTTTTATTTGTGTTGTTTTCTGCTTTTAACTTTTTTTTTCTTCATTTATTTTAATGTGTAAGAATGCTACAAAAAGAAAACATTGAAAGAATTGACATGCTGCAGAACTGACAAAAAACAAATATTATACAAGTCAATGGGGAACTTGGATATTTCTTTGGCGAATTCTCCAAATACCCAAGTTCCCCATTGTATTGCATTATGTTCACTATTCGGGACGAATATCCGAATAGTAAAAAGTGCTCGGTTAAACTTATCTGAACCTGAATACCGAACTATTCGCTCATCACTAGCTTTAAACCCCTGCAGGGCCCTAAAAAGAATCCAGCAATATGGTGGCTAGTTGGCCATCATTATGTTGGATTCATCCAAATCTGGAACATTTCAGATTCCTAATTAATTTGATTTGTTTATCCATGTTCACAAAAAGTCTTTACACAGAGTGCTTTTATAAAGGTCATTAAAGTCTAAAGTGACAAAATGAACAGTTAAGGGTGAATAATTCCTTAAAGTTATCACATGAGGGCTGGTTGTAGTTTGAGCTACTTCTCAGCATACATATATTAACACTCCTTCCATACTATAAGGATACAGTATTCGAATCATCCATACGTCTTAATTATTAATTACATTGTAGACAAGAACAAATATTTAACTTGCACAACTTTCAGCTGAAAGTTCTTGTCTGGGGTAGCCCCTTGTAATGTGGTAAATTAATCCAAGTACCACTAATAATGAACCAACTTTGGGGAAGGGAGGAAGTCAGTCAGTTGTATTTTAAAAGCAGAAGAAAAGATTTGCAAGTTTAGCCCTGCAGGAGCTGAGAAATCTATTTCCATTATAAGAAGTATTGATTTTTGTATTAAAAAAGTCTCATTACTTGAGCTAATTACCCTGGGGTTTCTTGGTTACTCCTTTGGTTCCTAAATCTTGTATCTCAATCTTTTTTGTGACTTCCATAGCCTCACAAACTGCAAGGTGAGAAGAAGGAAACCCTGTGCCGTCCTCAATGCTATCACATATTTCTGTATGTCTACTTGATAACTTTGGTTCTCTCTTTTGAGTGTTTGCCAAGGATTATATACTGTAATTTACAATTGTTCTTATAGATATGTACAAAAATCACAAACTATCTGTTTATACAAAGCATCAATCTTTCATCTTCTAAAGTTATCCAATCTGGACGGTTCTAATAGCCTGTGGAGGATCACAAAGTGGATCCCAAAAAGTATTAAGGTACCTTTACACGCCGCAACTATCACCGGCTATCGGTAACAACCGACTGTGCATGTGCACGTTTTTGACGGTTGATACTGATCGCCGATGCCGCATGTACACGCTGCAATTGCGACGTCAACCTAAGGGAACGTGGTTCCCCAGAAGTTGAAACAGATCCTGCGGGGATCATCCGGTTGAATCCCGACGCCGTTTCACACGCCGCAACCACTAAGGGAATGTGGGCGTACCTGTGCAGCGCCGCAAGAACATAGGCGTGACAGAGTTGTGTATTCCGTGCCCCAATCACACTGATTAGCAATGCAATAGCGTCATGATTGACCAGCCTGCGCAGGAAGGCTGGCTAATACATGACGCCATTGCAATTGTGTAGTGTGAATGGACAGCTCTTTAAATATGGCGCCCTGTGAAGCGACAGCCAATGGAAACACAGTAGCCCCCACCAATGATCGCTGATGGGGCACTGTATCCAGGACGCTCTGGCATGCCTCTGGGAAATCACTAGGCGATGCAGATTCCATCCCTATCGCCCATTCACACGCCAAAACCAGGGCAATTCACCTTCTGTGTTGCCTCTGGTTTTAGAACAATGCTCTGAAACCGCAACCGGGAGCAACTTCGAAAGTCACCATCGGGTTCCCCAATTACACGTCGCAATTTCGTAGCAATTTCAAGGCAACCGTGAGAGAAATCCTGATTTCCTCTCAGTTGCTACACCGCAGTTGCGGCGTGTAAAGGTACCTTTAGAATTTTTCCATTACTAAAGTGTTTTGTGGTAAGGAAAAGCATAGATTAATGCATATATTTGTAGGAAATTCGCCTAAAGAATCCAATATTAATGCTGCATTCACATGCAAAACGGAAGTAAAGGATAAAGATTGTTATTTGCAACTGTGTCTCACAGATGCCCATAAACTTTTATGGTCAAATCTGATCTCCAAATTTGTATCATAACAGTTTATTCCTGTGGTCACATGGATCTCACTCTCAGATCTGTGATTTTAACAGATTTGTGAAATCATCCATTCTATTCTATGGGTCCAAGTGTTTTCGGATTACAAATTAGACATCACTCGTATGTGTCACATGATTGTGTTAATGTAGCCTTAAACGTAGACCAAGAAAGTGTCTTTCTGACATACCTTTTGAACAGTATATACAATCCCCGGCAAAAATTATGGAATCACATGGCTCAGAGGATGTCCATTCAGTTGTTTAATTTTGTAGAAAAAAAGCAGATCACAGACTTGGCGCAAAACTAAAGTAATTTCAAATGGCAACTCTCTGCCTTGCAGAAACACTAAAAGAAATCTTGAAAAAAAAAATATGCTAGCCAGTAATGGTTACTTTTGTAGATCAAGCATGGGGAAAAATTATGGAATTACTCAATTCTGAGGAAAAAATGATGGAAACACCCTGTGAATTTTCATTCCCAAAACTAACACCTGCATCAAATTAGATCTGCTCGTTAGTCTGCCTCTAAAAAGGAGTGATCACACCTTGGAGAGCTGTTGCACCAAGTGGACTGACATGAATCATGGCTCCAACACAAGAGATGTCAATTGAAACAAAGGAGAGGATTATCAAACTCTTGAAAGAGGGTAAATAAACACGCAATGTTGCAAAAATTGTTGGTTGTTCACAGTCAGCTGTGTCTATAATCTGGTCCAAATACAAACAACATGGGATGGTTGTTAAAGGGAAACATACTGGTAGACCAAGGAAGACATCAAAGCATCAAGACTGGAAACTTAAAGCAATATGTCTCCAAAACAGGAAATGCATACAAAGCAACGAATGGGAGGAAACTGGAGACAATGTCTGTGACCAAACTGTAAGAAACCGCCTAAAGGAAATCCCATTTACATACAGACAAGCTAAACAAAACCCATCATTAACACCTAAAAAGAAAAAAACAAGGTTACAATGTGCTAAGGAAAAGCAATTGTAGACTGTGGCTGACTGAATGAAAGTCATATTTAGTAATGAATCGCGAATCTGCATTGGGCAAGATGATAATGCTGGAACTTTTGTTTGGTGTCGTTCCAATGAGATTTATAAAGATGACTGCATGAAGAGAACATGCAAATTTCCATAGTCATTGATTATATGGGGCTGCATGTTAAGTAAAGTCACTGGGGAGAAGGCTGTCATTACATCTTCAATAAATGCCCAAGTTTACATTGATATTTTCAACACTTTTCTTATCCCATCAATTGAAGGATGTTTGGGGATGATGAAATCATTTATCAAGATGATAATGCATCCTGCCATAGAGCAAAAACTGTGAAAACATTCCTTGAAAAAAGACACATAAGGTCAATGACATGGCCTGCAAATAGTCTGGATCTCAATCTAATTGAAAATCTTTGGTGGAAGTTGAAGAAAATGGTCCATCACAAGGCTCCAACCTGCAAAGCTGATCTGGCAACAGCAATCAGAGAAGGTTGGAGCCAGATTGATAATGAGTACGGTTTGTCACTCATTAAATCCATGCCTCAGAGACTGCAAGCTTTTATAAAAGCAGAGATAGTGCAACAAAATACTAGTAATGTATTTGAGTGTTGCTTTGTTGTTTGTCCTGATTCCATAATTTTTTCCTCAGAATTGAGTGATTCCATAATTTTTCCCCCTGCTTAGTCTACAAAAGTAACCGTTACTGGCTAGCATATTTTTATTTCAAGATTTCTTTTAGTGTTTCTTCAAGGCAGACAGTTGCCATTTGAAATGATTTAGTTTTGTGCCATGTCTGTGACCTGCTTTTTTTCTACAAAATTAAACAACTGAATGGACATCCTCCGAGCCAGGTGATTCCATCATTTTTGCCAGGGGCTGTATTTGTGTGGCAGGCTAATTAAGTTGGTCAGTATGGTCAAATTAGTATTGTCAAGTTAATACTGTATTGTTAAATGTTTTTTCTGGATTAAGGAAAGAGTTCCTCCAGAGCTATGCACTGTATTATATTGTTTTTCTGGACAGGTGTGCTTCATTTAGTGTATTGCGCGTGTTGTTCTGGCACAAGTCCTGCCTGCAACCAGTTGTGTATCTGCTGATGTCCTGGAATCCGTCCAGCCAGAATTCCTGTGTCTGTCCTTTCTATTGGTCTTGTGGAGATTAATAACTATTCCCTTAGACCTTGTTTTAGCCCCTCATAAAGCCAGATCAGATCCCATACACTGCACTGATGAGTAGATGAAGTCCCCCATAATAATGACTTCTCCTTGAGTTGCTGCTTCATCTATTTGCTTTATGAGGATATTCTCTGCCGCTTTCAATATTTTTGGAGACTTATAACAAACCCCTATCAGAAATGTATTATTTTTTCTCTCTCCCCTTATCTCCTCCCATAGGAACTCTACATTGTCATTAAACTCACATATATTTTCATGCAGGATGAGTTTTAAGGATGATTTTACACATAAACAGACTCCGCTTTCTGGCTTAATTGTATGGTTATTTCTGAACAAACTATAGCCCTGTAAATTAACAGCCCAGTCATGGCTCTCATCCAGCCATGTCTCCGATATCCCAACCATGTAATTATTTTCCAACAAAATTCATTCTAATTCTTCCATCTTGTTGGTGAGGCTTCTGGCATTAGTGTACATGCACTTTATGTATTTCTCTGTACCTGTATTCCTTTTACTATATTGACTGTTCTAAGCCACCCCAATGCCACCTCCAATTTATTTATTTGTGGTTAGGTCACTATTTACACTATCTTCCCTTCTATATAATGAATACTCTTCTTGCCCCCATTCACTAGTTTAACCCCTTCAGGACCCAGGCTATTTTGACCCTAAAGACCTTGGCATTTTTTGCAATTCTGACCAGTGTCCCTTTATGAGGTAATATCTCTGGAACGCTTCAACCGATCCTAGCGATTCTGAGATTGTTTTTTCGTGACACATTGGGCTTCATGCCAGTATTAAATTTAAGTCGATAATTTTTGTGTTTATTTGTGAAAAAATCAAAAATATGGCAAATATTTTGAAAATTTCACAATTTTCACATTTTTAATTTTTTTTTCTGATAAACCAGAGAGATATGTGACAGAAAAAAGTTATTAAATAATATTTCCCACATGTCTACTTCACATCAGCACAATTTTGGAAGAAAAATTTTTTTTTGGTAGGACGTTATAAGGGTTCAAAGTTCATGAGCAATTTTTCATTTTTCAACCAAAATTTACAAAACCATTTTTTTTAGTGACCACATCACATTTGAAGTCCTTTTGAGGGGTGTACATGACAGAAAACACCCAAAAGTGACACCATTCCAAAAACTGTACCCCTCAAGCTATTCAAAACTATATTCAAGAAGATGATTAACCCTTCAGGTGCTTCACAGGACCTAAGGCAAAGTGGAAACAAAAAATGGATATTTTAATTTTTTTATCAAAAATGTTTTTTTTAGCCTCAATTCTTTCATTTTCACATGGGCAACAGGATAAAATTGATCTTAAAATGTGTTGTGCAAATTCTCCCGAGTACACAGATACCTCATATATGGTCATAAACCACTGTTTGGGCGCACGGCAGGGCTCAGAAGGGAAGGAGCGCAATTTGAATTTTGGAGCTAATTTTACATCCAAAAAGTGAAATGGCGCTCCTTCCCTTCTGAGCCCTGCTGTGTGCCCAAACAGTGGTTTATGACCACATATAAGGTATCGGTGTACTCAGGAGAAATTGCCCAACAAATTTTAGGATGAATTTTATGCTGTTGTCATGTGAAAACGAAAATATTTAAGCTAAAAGAAAATTTTTGTGAAAAAAAAAGTACTATTTCATTTTCACAGACCAATTTGTAAAGCACCTGGGGGTTCAATATGCTCACTACCCATCTAGATATGTTCCCTGGGGGGTCTAGTTTCCAAAATGGGGTCACTTGTGGGGGAGCTCCAATGTTTAGGCACACAGGGGCTCTCCAAAAGCGACATGGTGTCCGCTAACAATTTGAATAAAAATCAGCTCAAATTGTTAGCTGTCACCATGTTGCGTTTGGTGAGCCCCTGTGTGCCTAAACATTGGGGCTCCGCAACAAGTGACCCCATTTTGGAAACTAGACCACCCAGGGAACGTATCTAGATGCATAGTGAGTACTTTGAACCCCCAGGTGCTTCACAAATTCATCCATAAAAATGAAAAAGCACTTTTTTTTTCCACAAACATTTTCTTTTTTCATTATTACGGATCAATTTGTAAAGCACCTGGGGGTTCAAAGTGCTCACTATGCAGCTAGATATGTTCCCTGGGGGGGCTAGTTTCCAAAATGGGGTCACTTGTGGGGGAGCTCCAATGTGGAGACACACAGGGGCTCTCCAAACACGACATGGTGTCCGCTAACAATTTGAATGCAAAGTGAGCTCAAATTGTTAGCGGACACCATGTTGCATTTGGAGAGCCCCTGTGCGTCTCCACATAGGAGGTCCCCCACAAGTGACCCCATTTTGGAAACTAGACCCCCAAAGGAACGTATGTAGATGCATAGTGAGCACTTTCAACCCCCAGGTGCTTCACAAATTCATCCATAAAAATGAAAAAGCACTTTTTTTTCCACAAACATTTTCTTTTTTCATTATTACGGACCAATTTGTGAAGCACCTGGGGGTTCAAAGTGCTTACTATGCAGCTAGATATGTTCCCTGGGGGGTCTAGTTTCCAAAATGGGTTCACTTGTAGGGGAGCTCCAATGTGGAGACGCACAGGGGCTCTCCAAACACGACATGGTGACTGCTAACAATTTGAATGCAAAATGAGCTCAAATTGTTAGCGGACACCATGTCGCGTTTGGTGAGCCCCTGTGTGCCTAAACATTGGGGCTCCCCCACAAGTGACCCCATTTTGGAAACTAGACCCCCCAGGGAACGTATCTAGATGCATAGTGAGCACTTTGAAGCCCCAGGTGCTTCACAAATTCATCCATAAAAATGAAAAAGCACTTTTTTTTCCACAAACATTTCTTTTTTCATTATTACGGACCAATTTGTGAAGCACCTGGGGGTTCAAAGTGCTCACTATGCAGCTAGATATGTTCCCTGGGGGGTCTAGTTTCCAAAATGGGGTCACTTGTGGGGGAGCTCCAATGTGGAGACGCACAGGGGCTCTCCAAACACGACATGGTGTCCGCTAACAATTTGAATGCAAAATGAGCTCAAATTGTTAGCGGACACCATGTCGCGTTTGGTGAGCCCCTGTGTGCCTAAACATTGAGGCTCCCCCACAAGTGACCCCATTTTGGAAACTAGACCCCCCAAGGAACGTATCTAGATGCATAGTGAGCACTTTGAACCCCCAGGTGCTTCACAAATTGATCTGTAAAAATGAAAAAGTACTTGTTTTACGCAAAAAAAAAAATTTTCTATTAATTTGTGAAGCACCTGGTGGGTCAATATGCTCACTATCCATCTAGATAAGTTCCCTGGGGGGTCTAGTTTCCAAAATGGGGTCACTTGTGGGGGAGCTCCAATGTTTAGGCACACAGGGGCTCTCCATATGCGACATGGTGTCCGCTAACAATTGGAATTGTTAGCGGACACCATGTTGCGTATGGAGAGCGTCTGTGTGACTAAACATTAGAGCTCCCCCACAAGTGACCCCATTTTGTAAACTAGACCCCCCAGGGAACATATCTAGCTGCATAGTGAGCACTTTGAACCCCCAGGTGCTTCACAAATTGGTCCGTAATAATGAAAAATGAAAATGTTTGTGGAAAAAAAAGTGCTTTTTCATTTTTATGGATCAATTTGTGAAGCACTTGGGGGTTCAAAGTGCTCACTATGCATCTTGATACGTTCCTTGGGGGTCTAGTTTCCAAAATGGGGTCACTTGTGGGGGAGCTCCAATGTGTAGGCACACAGGGGCTCTCCATACGCAACCTGGTGTTTGCCAACAATTGGAATTGATAGCAGACACCAGGTCGCGTATGGAGAGCCCCTGTGTGCCTAAACATTGGAGCTCCCCCACAAGTGACCCCATTTTGGAAACTAGACCCCCAAGGAACGTATCTAGATGCACAGTGAGCACTTTGAACCACCATGTGCTTCACAAATTGAGACGTATAAATGAATAAAGAAACTTTTTGTGAAAAAACATACTAGTCTAGTAGTTGCAATTCGCAGCATAGGGGACCCATGGGGCTCTGCCATATTTTTGGTCCAGCCAGGTACAACTTGGCAGCTACGGACTGCCACCAGCCCCCAGCTGCCTCGTCATACCTGGCTGGAACCAAAAATACAGCAAAGCCTATTTTTTTTTTATTTCTAGAATTATTTCTAGAAAAGAAATGACATAGGGCTCCGCCATATTTTTGGTCCAGCCAGATACAACTTGGCAGCTACGGACTGCCACCAGCCCCCAGCTGCCTCGTCATACCTGGCTGGAACCAAAAATACAGCGAAGCCTTTTTTTTTTTATTTCTAGAATTATTTCTAGAAAAAAAATGACATAGGGCTCCGCCATATTTTTGGTCCAGCCAGATACAACTTGGCAGCTACGGACTGCCACCAGCCCCCAGCTGCCTCGTCATACCTGGCTGAAACCAAAAATACAGCGAAGCCTATTTTTTTTTTATTTCTAGAAATATTTCTAGAAAAAAAATGACATAGGGCTCCGCCATATTTTTGGTCCAGCCAGGTACAACTTGGCAGCTACGGACTGCCACCCACCCCCAGCTGCCTTGTCATACCTGGCTGGAACCAAAAATACAGCGAAGCCCATTTTTTAAAAATTTCTAGAACTAATTCTAGAAAAAAAAATTACGTGGGGCTCCGCCATATTTTTGGTCCAGCCAGGTACAACTAGGCAGCTGGGGGCTGGAATCCTCAGCATAGAGAGGCCCAAGCGTTCTGGGCCCCCCATGCTGCGAATTGCAGCCCGCAGCCGCCCCAGAAAATGGCGCATTCATTGAAGCGCCATTTTCTGGCGCTGTACCCACGCTCTTCCAGTTGCCCTGGTGCCGGTGGCTAACTGGGTAATAAAGGGGTTAATGCCAGCTTTTTATTGGCAGCTGGCACTAAGCCCGAGATTCATAATATAGGGCCAATGTTAGACCCGCCATTAGGAATCTCTAGTACGGTAAATAGTCAATAAATACACACAGAGAAAAATCTTTTTATTTGAAAAAAAAACACAGACACAATTCGGACTCCATCTTTATTATAAAAAGATCCGACGTAGTCCACACCACAACGAAGGTCCCACGACGCTCGATCGCTCCGACGTAATCCATAACGAAGGTCCCACGACATTTGATTGTCTCCGACGTAGTCCACAACGAAGGTCCCACGACGCTCGATCACCTTTGCTTTCAGATCGCTACTCTGGAGCCCGATCCGCCAGCATGGTGATCGAGCTGCAGAAAGTGATCTGACACCCCGGGCGCAGTGACCCATTATGTGCATCACTGCGCCTGGGCTGCCAGATCACTTTCCGCAGCTCGATCCCCATGCATGGGGATCGAGCTGCGGAAAGCGATCTGGCAGCACAGGCGCATTGACCCACTATGTGCATCACTGCGTCCGGGCTGTCAGATTGCTTTCTGCAGTTCGATGCCCATGCAGGGAGATCAGGCTGCAGAGCAGCGATCTAAGAGCCTGGGCGCAGTGACCCACTATATGCATCACTGCGCCTGTGCTGCCAGATCGCTTTCCGCAGCTCAATCCCCATGCATGGGGATCGAGCTGCGGAAAGCGATCTGGCAGCACAGGCGCATTGACCCACTATGTGCATCACTGCGTCCGGGCTGTCAGATTGCTTTCTGCAGTTCGATGCCCATGCAGGGAGATCGGGCTGCAGAGCAGCGATCTAAGAGCCTGGGCGCAGTGACCCACTATATGCATCACTGCGCCTGTGCTGCCAGATCGCTTTCCGCAGCTCAATCCCCATGCATGGGGATCGAGCTGCGGAAAGCGATCTGGCAGCACAGGCGCATTGACCCACTATGTGCATCACTGCGTCCGGGCTGTCAGATTGCTTTCTGCAGTTCGATGCCCATGCAGGGAGATCGGGCTGCAGAGCAGCGATCTAAGAGCCTGGGCGCAGTGACCCACTATATGCATCACTGCGCCTGTGCTGCCAGATCGCTTTCCGCAGCTCAATCCCCATGCATGGGGATCGAGCTGCGGAAAGCAATCTGGCAGCACAGGCGCATTGACCCACTATGTGCATCACTGCGTCCGGGCTGTCAGATTGCTTTCTGCAGTTCGATGCCCATGCAGGGAGATCGGGCTGCAGAGCAGCGATCTAAGAGCCTGGGCACAGTGACCCACTATATGCATCACTGCGCCTGTGCTGCCAGATCACTTTCCGCAGCTCGATCCCCATGCATGGGGATCGAGCTGCGGAAAGCGATCTGGCAGCACAGGCGCATTGACCCACTATGTGCATCACTGCGCCCGGGCTGTTAGATAGCTTTCTGCAGCTCGATCCCCATGCATAGGGATCGAGCTGCGGAAAGCGATCTGGCAGCCCAGGCGCAGTGATGCACATAGTGGGTCACTGCGCCCGGGGTGTCAGATCACTT
>JARQOC010001985.1:0-31534 GCA_033576535.1 Allobates femoralis | reverse complement strand
CTGTGGAGACACGGGGGTCAGTGGTGCTCTCCTCTGTGGAGACACGGGGGTCAGTGGGTGCTCTCCTCTGTGGAGACACGGGGGTCAGTGGGTGCTCTCCTCTGTGGAGACACGGGGGTCAGTGGGTGCTCCTCTGTGGAGACACGGGGGTCAGTGGGTGCTCTCTTTGTGAGACACGGGGTCAGTGGGTGCTCTCCTCTGTGGAGACACGGGGTCAGTGGGTGCTCCTCTGTGGAGACACGGGGGTCAGTGGGTGCTCTCCTCTGTGGAGACACGGGGGTCAGTGGGTGCTCTCCTCTGTGAGACACGGGGGTCAGTGGGTGCTCTCCTCTGTGGAGACACGGGGGTCAGTGGGTGCTCTCCTCTGTGGAGACACGGGGGGTCAGTGGGTGCTCTCCTCTGTGGAGACACGGGGTCAGTGGGTGCTCTCCTCTGTGGAGACACGGGGGTCAGTGGGTGCTCTCCTCTGTGGAGACACGGGGATCAGTGGGTGCTCTCCTCTGTGGAGACACGGGGGTCAGTGGGTGCTCTCCTCTGTGGAGACACGGGGGTCAGTGGGTGCTCTCCTCTGTGGAGACACGGGGTCATGGGTGCTTCCTCTGTGGAGACACGGGGGTCAGTGGGGTGCTCTCCTCTGTGGAGACACGGGGTCAGTGGGTGCTCTCCTCTGTGGAGACACGGGGGTCAGTGGTGCCCTCCTCTGTGGAGACACGGGGGTCAGTGGGTGCTCTCCTCTGTGGAGACACGGGGTCAGTGGGTGCTCTCCTCTGTGGAGACACGGGGGTCAGTGGTGCCCTCCTCTGTGGAGACACGGGGGTCAGTGGGTGCTCTCCTCTGTGGAGACACGGGGGTCAGTGGGTGCTCTCTGTGGAGACACGGGGGTCAGTGGGTGCTCTCCTCTGTGGAGACAAGGGGATCAGTGGGTGCTCTCCTCTGTGGAGACACGGGGGTCAGTGGGTGCTCTCCTCTGTGGAGACACGGGGGTCAGTGGGCCTCTGTGCCGGGTCTGTCCTCCTCTGTGGAGACACGGGGGTCAGTGGGTGCTCTCCTCTGTGAGACACGGGGTCAGTGGGTGCTTCCTCTGTGGAGACACGGGGGTCAGTGGGTGCTCCTCTGTGAGACACGGGGTCAGTGGGTGCTCTCTTGTGGAGACACGGGGGTCAGTGGTGCTCTCTGTGGAGACACGGGGTCGTGGGCTCCTCTGTGGAGACACGGTCAGTGGTGCTCCTCTGTGGAGACACGGGGTCAGTGGGTGCCTCCTCTGGAACCGGGGTAGTGGGTGCTCTTGGGGTCACGGGGGCGTTGGGTGCTCCCCTGTGGAGACACGGGGTCAGTGGGCTCTCTTGAGACACGGGGTCAGTGGTGCTCTCCTTGTGGAGACACGGGTCAGTGGGTGCTCTCCTCTGTGGAGACACGGGGTCAGTGGGTGCTCTCTTGGAGACACGGGGTCAGTGGTGCTCTCTTGGAGACACGGGGTCAGTGGGTGCTCTCCTCTGTGGAGACACGGGGTAGTGGGGCTTCTGGGAGACACGGGGTCAGTGTGCTCTCCTCTGTGGAGACACGGGGGTCAGTGGGTGCTCTCTGTGGAGACACGGGGTCAGTGGGTGCTCTCCTTGTGGAGACACGGGGTCAGTGGTGCCTCCTCTGTGGAGACACGGGGGTCAGTGGGTGCTCTCCTTGTGGAGACACGGGGTCAGTGGGTGCTCCTCTGTGGAGACACGGGGTCAGTGGTGCCTCCTCTGTGGAGACACGGGGTCAGTGGGTGCTCTCCTCTGTGGAGACACGGGGTCAGTGGGTGCTCTCTGTGGAGACACGGGGTCAGTGGTGCCTCCTCTGTGGAGACAGGGGTCAGTGGGTGCTCTCCTCTGTGGAGACACGGGGTCAGTGGGTGCCTCCTCTGTGGAGACACGGGGTCAGTGGGTGCTCTCCTCTGTGGAGACACGGGGGTCAGTGGGTGCTCTCCTCTGTGAGACACGGGGGTCAGTGGGGCTCTCTGTGGAGACACGGGGGTCAGTGGTGCTCTCCTTGTGGAGACAGGGGTCAGTGGGTGCTCTCCTCTGTGGAGAACGGGGTCAGGGCTTCCTCTGTGGAGACACGGGTCGTGGTGCTCTCCTCTGTGGAACACGGGGGTCATGGTGCTTCCCTGTGAGACACGGGGTCAGTGGGCTTCCTCTGTGGAGACACGGGGGTCAGTGGTGCTCCTCTGTGGAGCACGGGTCAGTGGGCTTCCCTGTGGAGAACGGGGGTCAGGGTCTCTGTGGAGACACGAGGTCGTGTGCTCTCTGTGGAGACACGGGGTCATGGTGCTTCCTCTGTGGAGACACGGGTCAGTGGTGTCTCTCTGTGGAGACACGGGTCAGGTGCTCTCTGTGGAGACACGGGGGTCAGGGGTGTCTCTGTGGAGACACGGGGTCAGTGGGTGCTCTTGTGGAGACACGGGCAGTGGTGCTCTCTGTGGGACACGGGTCAGGTGCTCTCCTCTGTGGAGACACGGGTCAGTGGTGCTTCCTTGGAGACACGGGGTCAGTGGGTGCTCTCTGTGGAGACACGGGGGTCAGTGGGTGCTCTCCTGTGGAGACACGGGGGTCAGTGGTGCTCTCCTGTGGAGACACGGGGTCAGTGGGTGCCTCCTCTGTGGAGACACGGGGTCAGTGGTGCCTCCTCTGTGGAGACACGGGGGTCAGTGGTGCTCTCCTCTGTGGAGACACGGGGGTCAGTGGGTGCTCTCCTCTGTGGAGACACGGGGGTCAGTGGGTGCTCTCCTCTGTGGAGACACGGGGGTCAGTGGGTGCTCTCTTCTGTGGGTCCCCGTGAGACACGGGGTAGTGGGTGCCTCCTCTGTGGAACACGGGGTCAGTGGTGCTCTCCTCTGTGGAGACACGGGGGTCGTGGGTGCCTCCTCTGTGGAGACACGGGGTCAGTGGGTGCTCTCCTCTGTGAGACACGGGGTCAGTGGGTGCTCTCTGTGGAGACACGGGGTCAGTGGGTGCTCTCCTCTGTGGAGACACGGGGTCAGTGGGTGCCCCTCTGTGGAGACACGGGGTCAGTGGGTGCCTCCTCTGTGGAGACACGGGGGTCAGTGGGTGCTCCTCTGTGAACACGGGGGTCATGGTGCTCTCTGTGGAGACACGGTCAGTGGGTGCTCTCCTCTGTGGAGACACGGGGGTCAGTGGGTGCTCCTCTGTGGAGACACGGTCAGTGGGTGCTCTCCTCTGTGGAGACACGGGGTCAGTGGGTGCCTCCTCTGTGGAACACGGGGGTCATGGTGCTCTCCTCTGTGGAGACACGGGGTCAGTGGTGCCTCCTCTGTGGAGACACGGGGGTCAGTGGGTGCTCTCCTCTGTGAGACACGGGGGTCAGTGGCTCCTCTGTGGAGACACGGGGGTCAGTGGGTGCTCTCCTCTGTGGAGACACGGGGTCAGTGGGTGCTCTCTCTGTGGAGACACGGGGGTCAGTGGTGCCTCCTCTGTGGAGACACGGGGTCAGTGGGTGCTCTCCTCTGTGGAGACACGGGGGTCAGTGGGTGCTCTCCTTGTGGAGACACGGGAGGGTCCAGTGGGGTGCTCTCCTCTGTGGAGACACGGGGATCAGTGGGTGCTCCTCTGTGGAGACACGGGGGTCAGTGGGTGCTCTCCTCTGTGGAGACACGGGGATCAGTGGGTGCTCTCCTCTGTGGGAGACACGGGGGTCAGTGGGTGCTCTCCTTGTGAGACACGGGGTCAGTGGGTGCTCTCCTTGTGGAGACACGGATCAGTGGTGCTCTCTCTGTGGAGACACGGGGTCAGTGGGTGCTCTCCTCTGTGGAGACACGGGGGAGTCAGTGGGGTGCTCTCCTGTGGAGACACGGGGGTCAGTGGGTGCTCTCCTTGTGGAGACACGGGGGTCAGTGGGTGCTCTCTCTGTGAGACACGGGGGTCAGTGGGTGCTCTTGTGGAGGACACGGGGTCAGTGGGTGCTCTCTGTGGAGACACGGGGGTCAGTGGGTGCTCTCCTCTGTGGGGACACGGGGGTCAGTGGGTGCTCTCCTCTGTGGAGACACGGGGTCAGTGGGTGCTTCTCTGTGGAGACACGGGGGTCAGTGGGTGCTCTCTGTGGAGACACGGGGGGGTCAGTGGGTGCTCTCTCTGTGGAGACACAGGGGATCAGTGGGTGTCTCCTCTGTGGAGACACGGGGGTCAGTGGGTGCTCTCCTCTGTAGAGACACAGGGGTCAGTGGGTGCTCTCCTCTGTGGAGACACGGGGGTCAGTGGGTGCTCTCCTCTGTGGAGACACGGGGGTCAGTGGGTGCTCTCCTCTGTGGAGACACGGGGGTCAGTGTGTGCTCTCCTCTCTGGAGACACGGGGGTCAGTGGGTGCTCTCCTCTGTGGAGACACGGGGGTCAGTGAGTGCTCTCCTCTGTGGAGACACGGGGTCAGTGGGTGCTCTCCTCTGTTGAGACACGGGGGTCAGTGGGTGCTCTCCTCTGTGGAGACACGGGGATCAGTGGGTGCTCTCCTCTGTGGAGACACCGGGGTCAGTGGGTGCTCTCCTCTGTGGAGACACGGGAGTCAGTGGGTGCTCTCCTCTGTGGAGACACGGGGGTCAATGGGTGTTCCCTCTGTGGAGACACGGGGGTCAGTGGGTGCTCTCCTCTGTGGAGACACAGGGGTCAGTGGTTGCTCTCCTCTGCGGAGATACGGGGGTCAGTGGGTGCTCTCCTCTGTGGAGACACGGGGGTCAGTGGTTGCTCTCCTCTGTGGAGACACGGGGTCAGTGGGTGCTCTCCTGTGTGGAGACACGGGGGTCAGTGGGTGCTCTCCTCTGTGGAGACACGGGGGTCAGTGGGTGCTCTTCTCTGTGGAGACACGGGGGTCAGTGGGTGCTCCCTTTGGAGACACGGGGGTCAGTGGGTGCTCTCTGTGGAGACACGGGGGTCAGTGGGTGCTCTCCTCTGTGGAGACACGGGGGTCAGTGGGTGCTCTCCTCTGTGGAGACACGGGGGTCAGTGGGTGCTCTCTGTGGAGACACGGGGGTCAGTAGGTGCTCTCCTCTGTGGAGACACGGGGGTCAGTGGGTGCTCTCCTCTGTGTAGACACGGGGGTCAGTGGGTGCTCTCCTTTGTGGAGACACGGTGGTTAGTGGGTGCTCTCCTCTGTGGAGACACGGGGGTCAGTGTGTGCTCTCTGTGGAGACACGGGGGTCAGTGGGTGTTCTCCTCTGTGGAGACACGGGGGTCAGTGGGTGCTCTCCTCTGTGGAGACACGGGGGTCAGTGGGTGCTCTCCTCTGTGGAGACACGGTGGTTAGTGGGTGCTCTCCTCTGTGGAGACACGGGGGTCAGTGGGTGCTCTCCTCTGTGTAGACACGGGGGTCAGTGGGTGCTCTCCTCTGTGGAGACACGGGGATCAGTGGGTGCTCTCCTCTGTGGAGACACGGGGGTCAGTGTGTGCTCTCCTCTGTGGAGACACGGGGGTCAGTGTGTGCTCTCCTCTGTGGAGACACGGGGGTCAGTGGGTGCCCTCTGTGGAGACACGGGGGTCAGTGGGTGCTCTCCTCTGTGGAGACACGGGGGACAGTGGGTGCTCTCCTCTGTGGAGACACGGGGGTCAGTGGGTGCTCTCCTCTGTGGAGACACGGGGGGCAGTGGGTGCTCTCCTCTGTGGAGACACGGGGGTCAGTGGGTACTCTCCTCTGTGGAGACACGGGGGTCAGTGGGTGTGACTCACCGTGGCCAGCTGACTCCGGTTGATACAGGCGATTCTTCTCCTTCCTTGTCACGGGTGGACCGCGCCTGCCGGTAGTGGGGCCCGGTGTAGTGCAGATCAAAATTGAAGACGTCTTGCGGGAATAGATTAAAAGGGTGTTTAATTTGTTTTATTCGTGACGCCACCTATGAGTAGATTCGGTAAGGGCTACCGACGCTGCGGAACCCCCGGGGGATGGACAGCAGCAAGATGTTACGCTCCCCACAGGCTGAGCGGTGATCCCCGGGGGCTGGAGCTGCTCAAGATGTTGTGCGGCAGCTGCGGTTACCTTAGTGTGCGGACGGATAGATCATAAGGAGGCACGGACACAGATAGTCTCTGCAACGGGTCTTTACTGTAACCAGCAGGCAGTACATGGTATACAGTGGTTGAGTAGTAGACCGGGTGGACTCAGCAGTGATAGTGTTCCTCAGAGATCCGCAGTGTTCCTCCATTCTACCTACTTAGTTCCTTCTTTTGCCAGCGTCGCCCAGGAATACCAGATCGGGTACGGGGAGGCTGCTTCAATGCCCTATCCATGATGTACGTTCTGGATGCTTTGGGGAGCCTTGGGTCCCTCAGTGGGTACACCGCTGGTTAGACGACTGGAAACTGGCTGGTGGTGGGGTGCTCCTATAAAGCTGCTCCTCCACGGGGCTGGTTCGCGTGGCAGAGGTGAACTGCTGCCAGCTTCGGTACCAGTGAACCGGCTGTGAGCTGTGGGCACGGGAGTCTTTTGGGAACCCGTGTAGAAATGCCCAATCCCGGTAGTTAAGGCCTCAGGTGCTGACACCCGACCGGTGACGGCCCAGGGGCCCGCACGGGGTGCGGAGCCCCCGCTCCTCTCCAAGTTCTAGTCTGCTCTTGTCAGGTTCTAGCTTTGTTCTTTGTTCTCACTCAACTGTCTAGATTATTGTGTGTTCTACTACACTACCCTAACACTCCACCCACCAGGACCTAGGATTGGTCCCCTGTTCTAGGTGTTGTATGTTGGGTTGGATCTCAGAGTTAACTATTGCACTGCTTTGTCAGAGAATATTGCGGCTGCAATACTCCCTTGTGACGCACTCGTTGCGGGGCGCCACACTCCCCCTTGGTTAAATCAGCTTGTCCCCAAGCGTCAAACTACTCACATTACAGAGGTTTTTGCATTTTTATACATATATGACACACTTTTATTAAAATAGAAAACAGGTAAAGGTATGCTTTGGTGACATAAGCAAAGAAACAGGTAATCACTTTGTGCGGACCCGGCGTGCGGTCGGCTGTACTTTAAACTAGAGTCCAGGCTGTAGCCGCAAGATCACACAGTCAATGATTAACGGGAACAGAGTCATTGAGGAAGTTCAAGTTTTAAAGTCACTGGCTCTGAGGGTGATGGCGCACCCGGATAGCGAACCACCCATCTGCACAAGCGTAGCGCTCATAGGTGATAATATCGCCCCGGTATAGGTCGCGATCGGGATGTCCTCTTGGCAAGTTGGACTCTACGTCCCGGCGCCCCACAAACACCTCCTCATTCAAACCCACCTCCCAAGCGAACCCCCACCCGGTATTTAAGTTAAAGGTGGAAATTCTACCTTCACGGCGGAGTTCATCAGGCAGCGGCGGCTGGCGGCGAGCCTCGGCACGGGCCTGCATATTGGCGCGTTCTCGGGCTTGCCACTCCTCTCGTCGTCTCTGGCGTTCATCTCCGTCGTTACGGCTCGGGGTGTAGAGATGAGTAACGGAGCTGGTGGTTTGGCGGGAAGCTTGAACTTGGCGGGCTGTCTGTATCGGAACCCGGTGGAACGGCACAGGGGAAGGTGTCGGCAGTGCACCCGACCAGTGTACCCGAGCTGTATGCCCGGTAGGAAGTTCCTTGTTGTCTCCCCAAGCGAACCCGGTGTCGAAATCCTCAGCGGTGCTGTGGGTCTCGTCGTCATCCTCTCCGACCTCTTCCTCGATGACCACATCAGGCTGCTCGATGGTGAAAGACGTTGAAGCTTGTTCCGTTGTACAACAGGGCGGTGGTGCTGCGGATCCTTCCGTAGGGACGTCCTGCAGGGCTTCCAGGCTGCCTGCCTCTTCATCTGTTTCCGCAGGTAAAGGTGTTTCAATCCCGGTTACCCGGTAGGCCTCGGCAATGGCAAGGGAAGCCTCCGGTACGGGGATAAAACAGGCGACTGTCTCTGTAGTGGTGAAACATGTCGCGGGTTCCTCAGTGGGAACCTGGTAGAGATCGAGTTCTTCAATGGAGCGTGTTATGAGCTCCGGCTCAAGAACGGGATCGGTTGCGATATTGGTCGCTGGAACGGGTCGAGTTGCGGCCTCCACCGGAATGACGCAGTCTATTGGCTCTGGTGACGGAGCAGGACAGGTGGTAGGCGACGGTGAGGCGGTCGAGAAGCTGGTGACGTCGTCTGGGCTTGGAGAAGCTGTACCCGGTCGGCTCTGCTGCATCGCATGGTGTAGTCGTCTGCCTAGGGTCGCGCTCCAGCTACGGATCGTCCATTCCACTGTCTCTAGTAACCGCACCCTTAGGTCTTGTAGAGCCTCTAGCCAGAAGTCGGGACTGCCGTCTATGGTAAGGGCAGGATCCGGACCCGGTTGGCTGATGGCTGCTCTGGCCTCCGCCTCGACCTCCCGCATCAGGTCTTGGAGTCTCATGCTGGCCATTCTTCTTGGAGGGAAACCACACCCGTTCAACCGGTAAGACGTCCTGGTAGAGCTGGTGAAGATGTCTCCTCTCTCCGTCGGTGTGTCTATGACACTCCCATTTCCTCTGGGCTTTTGTAGTCCAAACGTGGGAAAAGTCTTTGGGGTCCGCCTCCATGGTTGATTCGAGCAATCAGGGCGGACAAAGAGTTTGGCGCCTTTTGTCTTTGGCCCTCCCACAATGAGGGGGGGGTTGACTCACTCCTGGGCTTCACGTGGCGGCTTCTTGTGGCGGGAGCGCCATCTTGGACGCCATCTTGACCCAATGGTGTAAAGGCGGGAAAGTTCTTTTAGGGACGAACAAAGTCCAATTGTAAACAATAAAGTCCAATTTAAGCACATTATACCCGTTGGGTAACGGGCCTGCTCGTATCCTGTTCGTGACGCCATTTTCTGACTCACCGTGGCCGGCTGACTCCGGTTGATACAGGCGATTCTTCTCCTTCCTTGTCACGGGTGGACCGCGCCTGCCGGTAGTGGGGCCCGGTGTAGTGCAGATCAAAATTGAAGACGTCTTGCGGGAACAGATTAAAAGGGTGTTTAATTTGTTTTATTCGTGACGCCACCTATGAGTAGATTCGGTAAGGGCTACCGACGCTGCGGAACCCCCGGGGGATGGACAGCAGCAAGATGTTACGCTCCCCACAGGCTGAGCGGTGATCCCCGGGGGCTGGAGCTGCTCAAGATGTTGTGCGGCAGCTGCGGTTACCTTAGTGTGCGGACGGATAGTTCATAAGGAGGCACGGACACAGATAGTCTCTGCAACGGGTCTTTACTGTAACCAGCAGGCAGTACATGGTATACAGTGGTTGAGTAGTAGACCGGGTGGACTCAGCAGTGATAGTGTTCCTCAGAGATCCGCAGTGTTCCTCCATTCTACCTACTTAGTTCCTTCTTTTGCCAGCGTCGCCCAGGAATACCAGATCGGGTACGGGGAGGCTGCTTCAATGCCCTATCCATGATGTACGTTCTGGATGCTTTGGGGAGCCTTGGGTCCCTCAGTGGGTACACCGCTGGTTAGACGACTGGAAACTGGCTGGTGGTGGGGTGCTCCTATAAAGCTGCTCCTCCACGGGGCTGGTTCGCGTGGCAGAGGTGAACTGCTGCCAGCTTCGGTACCAGTGAACCGGCTGTGAGCTGTGGGCACGGGAGTCTTTTGGGAACCCGTGTAGAAATGCCCAATCCCGGTAGTTAAGGCCTCAGGTGCTGACACCCGACCGGTGACGGCCCAGGGGCCCGCACGGAGTGCGGAGCCCCCGCTCCTCTCCAAGTTCTAGTCTGCTCTTGTCAGGTTCTAGCTTTGTTCTTTGTTCTCACTCAACTGTCTAGATTATTGTGTGTTCTACTACACTACCCTAACACTCCACCCACCAGGACCTAGGATTGGTCCCCTGTTCTAGGTGTTGTATGTTGGGTTGGATCTCAGAGTTAACTATTGCACTGCTTTGTCAGAGAATATTGCGGCTGCAATACTCCCTTGTGATGCACTCGTTGCGGGGCGCCACAGGTGCTCTCCTCTGTGGAGACACGGGGGTCAGTGAGTGCTCGCCTCTGTGGAGACACGGGGTCAGTGGGTGCTCTCCTCTGTGGAGACACGGGGGTCAGTGGGTGCTCTCCTCTGTGGAGACACGGGGATCAGTGGGTGCTCTCCTCTGTGGAGACACGGGGGTTAGTGGGTGCTCTCCTCTGTGGAGACACGGGAGTCAGTGGGTGCTCTCCTCTGTGGAGACACGGGGGTCAATGGGTGTTCCCTCTGTGGAGACACGGGGGTCAGTGGGTGCTCTCCTCTGTGGAGACACAGGGGACAGTGGGTGCTCTCTTCTGTGGAGACACGGGGGTCAGTGGGTGCTCTCCTCTGTGGAGACACGGGGGTCAGTGGTTGCTCTCCTCTGTGGAGACACGGGGTCAGTGGGTGCTCTCTGTGGAGACACGGGGTTCAGTGGGTGCTCTCCTCTGTGGAGACACGGGGGTCAGTGGGTGCTCTCCTCTGTGGAGACACGGGGGTCAGTGGGTGCTCTCCTCTGTGGAGACACGGGGGTCAGTGGGTGCTCTCCTCTGTGGAGACACGGGGTTCAGTGGGTGCTCTCTATGGAGACACGGGGGTCAGTAGGTGCTCCCTCTTGTGGAGACACGGGGGTCAGTGGGTGCTCTCCTCATGGTGGAGCTCGGGGAGGGTCAGTGGGTGCTCTCCTCTGTGGAGACACGGGGGTCAGTGGGTGCTCTCCTGTGGAGACACGGGGTCAGTGGGTGCTCTCCTCTGTGGAGACACGGGGGTCAGTGGGTGCTCTCCTCTGTGGAGACACGGGGGTCAGTGGGTGCTCTCCTCTGTGGAGACACGGGGTCAGTGGGTGCTCTCCTCTGTGGAGACACGGGGGTCAGTGGGTGCTCTCCTCTGTGGAGACACGGGGGTCAGTGGGTGCTCTCCTCTGTGGAGACACGGGGGTCAGTGGGTGCTTCCTCTGTGGAGACACGGGGGTCAGTGGGTGCTCTCCTCTGTGGAGACACGGGGGTCAGTGGGTGCTCTCCTCTGTGGAGACACGGGTCAGTGGTGCTCCTGTGGAGACAGGGGTCAGTGGGTGCTCTCCTCTGTGGAGACACGGGGGTCAGTGGGTGCTCTCCTCTGTGGAGACACGGGGGTCAGTGGTGCTCTCCTCTGTGGAGACACGGGGGTCAGTGGGTGCTTCCTCTGTGGAGACACGGGGTCAGTGGGTGCTCTCCTCTGTGGAGACACGGGGGTCAGTGGGTGCTCTCCTCTGTGGAGACACGGGGGTCAGTGGGTGCTCTCCTCTGTGGAGACACGGGGGTCAGTGGGTGCTCTCCTCTGTGGAGACACGGGGGTCAGTGGGTGCTCTCCTCTGTGGAGACACGGGGGTCAGTGGGTGCTCTCTCTGTGGAGACACGGGGTCAGTGGGTGTCCCTTGGAGACACGGGGTCAGTGGGTGCTCTCTCTGTGGAGACACGGGGGTCAGTGGGTGCTCTCTCTGTGGAGACACGGGGGTCAGTGGGTGCTCTCCTCTGTGGAGACACGGGGGTCAGTGGGTGTCTCCTCTGTGGAGACACGGGGGTCAGTGGTGCTCTCCTCTGTGGAGACACGGGGGTCAGTGGGTGCTTCCTCTGTGGAGACACGGGGGTCAGTGGGTGCTCTCTCTGTGGAGACACGGGGGTCAGTGGGTGCTCTCCTTGTGGAGACACGGGGGTCAGTGGGTGCTCTCCTCTGTGGAGACACGGGGGTCAGTGGGTGCTCTCCTCTGTGGAGACACGGGGGTCAGTGGGTGCTCTCTCTGTGGAGACACGGGGTCAGTGGGTGCTCTCTCTGTGGAGACACGGGGGTCAGTGGGTGCTCTCCTCTGTGGAGACACGGGGGTCAGTGGGTGCTCTCCTCTGTGGGGGACACGGGGTCAGTGGGTGCTTCCTCTGTGGAGACACGGGGGTCAGTGGGTGCTCTCCTCTGTGGAGACACGGGGGTCAGTGGGTGCTCTCCTCTGTGGAGACGGGGGTAGTGGGTGTCTCCTCTGTGGAGACACGGGGGGTCAGTGGGTGCTCTCCTTGTGGAGACACGGGGGTCAGTGGGTGCTCTCTCTGTGGAGACACGGGGGTCAGTGGGTGCTCTCCTCTGTGGAGACACGGGGGTCAGTGGGTGCTCTCTCTGTGGAGACACGGGGGTCAGTGGGTGCTCTCTCTGTGGAGACACGGGGGTCAGTGGGTGCTCTCCTGTGGAGACACGGGGGTCAGTGGGTGCTCTCCTCTGTGGAGACACGGGGGTCAGTGGGTGCTCTCCTCTGTGGAGACACGGGGGTCAGTGGGTGCTCTCCTCTGTGGAGACACGGGACACGGGGGTCAGTGGGTGCTCTCTCTGTGGAGACACGGGGGTCAGTGGGTGCTCTCTCTTGTGGAGACACGGGGGTCAGTGGGTGCTCTCCTCTGTGGAGACACGGGGGTCAGTGGGTGCTCTCCTCTGTGGAGACACGGGGGTCAGTGGGTGCTCTCTCTGTGGAGACACGGGGGTCAGGTGGAGGGGAGTGCTCTCTGTGGAGACACGGGGTCAGTGGGTGCTCTCTCTGTGGAGACACGGGGGTCAGTGGGTGCTCTCCTCTGTGGAGACACGGGGTCAGTGGGTGCTCTCCTCTGTGGAGACACGGGGGTCAGTGGGTGCTCTCCTCTGTGGAGACACGGGGGTCAGTGGGTGCTCTCCTCTGTGGAGACACGGGGGTCAGTGGGTGCTCTCCTCTGTGGAGACACGGGGTCAGTGGTGCTGTGCTGTGCTCCTCTGTGGAGACACGGGGGTCAGTGGGTGCTCTCCTCTGTGGAGACACGGGGTCAGTGGGTGCTCTCCTCTGTGGAGACACGGGGGTCAGTGGGTGCTCTCCTCTGTGGAGACACGGGGGTCAGTGGGTGCTCTCCTCTGTGGAGACACGGGGGTCAGTGGGTGCTCTCCTCTGTGGAGACACGGGGGTCAGTGGGTGCTCTCTCTGTGGAGACACGGGGGTCAGTGGGTGCTCTCCTCTGTGGAGACACGGGGTCAGTGGGTGCTCTCCTCTGTGGAGACACGGGGGTCAGTGGGTGCTCTCTCTGTGGAGACACGGGGGTCAGTGGGTGCTTCCTCTGTGGAGACACGGGGGTCAGTGGGTGCTCTCCTTGTGGAGACACGGGGTCAGTGGGTGCTCTCCTCTGTGGAGACACGGGGGTCAGTGGGTGCTCTCTGTGGAGACACGGGGGTCAGTGGGTGCTCTCTCTGTGGAGACACGGGGGTCAGTGGGTGCTCTCCTCTGTGGAGACACGGGGGTCAGTGGGTGCTCTCCTCTGTGGAGACACGGGGGTCAGTGGGTGCTCTCCTCTGTGGAGACACGGGGGTCAGTGGGTGCTCCTCTTGTGGAGACACGGGGTCAGTGGGTGCTCTCCTCTGTGGAGACACGGGGGTCAGTGGGTGCTCTCTCTGTGGAGACACGGGGGTCAGTGGGTGCTCTCCTCTGTGGAGACACGGGGGTCAGTGGGTGCTCTCCTCTGTGGAGACACGGGGGTCAGTGGGTGCTCTCCTCTGTGGAGACACGGGGGTCAGTGGGTGCTCTCTCTGTGGAGACACGGGGGTCAGTGGGTGCTCTCCTCTGTGGAGACACGGGGGTCAGTGGGTGCTCTCTCTGTGGAGACACGGGGGTCAGTGGGTGCTCTCTGTGGAGACACGGGGGTCAGTGGGTGCTCTCCTCTGTGGAGACACGGGGGTCAGTGGGTGCTCTCCTCTGTGGAGACACGGGGGTCAGTGGGTGCTCTCCTCTGTGGAGACACGGGGGTCAGTGGGTGCTCTCCTCTGTGGAGACACGGGGGTCAGTGGGTGCTCTCCTCTGTGGAGACACGGGGGTCAGTGGGTGCTCTCCTCTGTGGAGACACGGGGGTCAGTGGGTGCTCTCTCTGTGGAGACACAGGGGGTCAGTGGGTGTCTCCTCTGTGGAGACACGGGGGTCAGTGGGTGCTCTCCTCTGTGGAGACACGGGGGTCAGTGGGTGCTTCTCTGTGGAGACACGGGGGGTCAGTGGGTGCTCTCCTCTGTGGAGACACGGGGGTCAGTGGGTGTCTCCTCTGTGGAGACACGGGGGTCAGTGGGTGCTCTCCTCTGTGGAGACACGGGGGTCAGTGGGTGCTCTCCTCTGTGGAGACACGGGGGTCAGTGGGTGCTCTCCTCTGTGGAGACACGGGGGTCAGTGGGTGCTTCCTTGTGGAGACACGGGGTCAGTGGGTGCTCTCCTCTGTGGAGACACGGGGGTCAGTGGGTGCTCTCTCTGTGGAGACACGGGGGTCAGTGGGTGCTCTCCTCTGTGGAGACACGGGGTCAGTGGGTGCTCTCCTCTGTGGAGTGGAGACACGGGGGTCAGTGGGTGCTCTCCTCTGTGGAGACACGGGGGTCAGTGGGTGCTCTCCTCTGTGGAGACACGGGGGTCAGTGGGTGCTCTCCTCTGTGGAGACACGGGGTCAGTGGGTGCTCTCTCTGTGGAGACACGGGGGTCAGTGGGTGCTCTCCTCTGTGGAGACACGGGGGTCAGTGGGTGCTCTCTCTGTGGAGACACGGGGGTCAGTGGGTGCTCTCCTCTGTGGAGACACGGGGGTCAGTGGGTGCTCTCCTCTGTGGAGACACGGGGTCAGTGGGTGCTCTCCTCTGTGGAGACACGGGGTCAGTGGGTGCTCTCCTCTGTGGAGACACAGGGGGTCAGTGGGTGCTCTCGCTCTGTGGAGACACGGGGTCAGTGGGTGCTCTCTCTGTGGAGACACGGGGGTCAGTGGGTGCTCTCCTCTGTGGAGACACGGGGGTCAGTGGGTGCTCTCTCTGTGGAGACACGGGGGTCAGTGGGTGCTCTCCTCTGTGGAGACACGGGGGTCAGTGGGTGCTCTCCTCTGTGGAGACACGGGGGTCAGTGGGTGCTCTCCTCTGTGGAGACACGGGGTCAGTGGGTGCTCTCCTCTGTGGAGACACGGGGTCAGTGGGTGCTCTCCTCTGTGGAGACACGCGTGGGGTCGTAGGGAGGTGCTCTCCTCTGTGTAGACACGGGGTTCAGTGGGTGCTCTCCTCTGTGGAGACACGGTGGTCAGTGGGTGCTCTCCTCTGTGGAGACACGGGGGTCAGTGTGTGCTCTCTGTGGAGACACGGGGGTCAGTGGGTGTTCTCCTCTGTGGAGACACGGAGGTCAGTGGGTGCTCTCTTTTGTGGAGACACGGGGGTCAGTGGGTGCTCTCCTCTGTGGAGAACCGGGGGTCAGTGGGTGCTCTCCTCTGTGGACACGGGGGTCAGTGGGTGCTCTCCTCTGTGGAGACACGGGGGTCAGTGGGTGCTCTCCTCTGTGGAGACACGGGGATCAGTGGGTGCTCTCCTCTGTGGAGACACGGGGGTCAGTGGGTGCTCTCCTCTGTGGAGACACGGGGTCAGTGTGTGCTCTCCTCTGTGGAGACACGGGGGTCAGTGGGTGCTCTCTATGTGGAGACACGGGGGTCAGTGGGTGCTCTCCTCTGTGGAGACACGGGGGTCAGTGGGTGCTCTCCTCTGTGGAGACACGGGGATCAGTGGGTGCTCTCCTCTGTGGAGACACGGGGGTCAGTGGGTGCTCTCTCTGTGGAGACACGGGGGTCAGTGGGTGCTCTCTCTGTGGAGACACGGGGGTCAGTGGGTGCTCTCCTCTGTGGAGACACGGGGGTCAGTGGGTGCTCTCCTCTGTGGAGACACGGGGGTCAGTGGGTGCTCTCCTCTGTGGAGACACGGGGGTCAGTGGGTGCTCTCTCTGTGGAGACACGGGGGTCAGTGGGTGCTCTCTCTGTGGAGACACGGGGGTCAGTGGGTGCTCTCCTCTGTGGAGACACGGGGTGTCAGTGGGTGCTCTCCTCTGTGGAGACACGGGGGTCAGTGGGTGCTCTCCTCTGTGGAGACACGGGGGTCAGTGGGTGCTCTCTCTGTGGAGACACGGGGTCAGTGGGTGCTCTCCTCTGTGGAGACACGGGGGTCAGTGGGTGCCTCTCTGTGGAGACACGGGGGTCAGTGGGTGCTCTCCTCTGTGGAGACACGGGGGTGCAGTGGGTGCTCTCTCTGTGGAGACACGGGGGTCAGTGGGTGCTCTCCTCTGTGGAGACACGGG
The DNA here is from genome assembly GCA_033576535.1 of Allobates femoralis. Lineage (NCBI taxonomy): Eukaryota > Metazoa > Chordata > Amphibia > Anura > Aromobatidae > Allobates > Allobates femoralis. The sequence goes on along the minus strand of JARQOC010001985.1, from coordinate 15,504 downwards.
GGTCAGTGGGTGCTCTCCTCTGTGGAGACACGGGGGTCAGTGGTGTGTCTCCTCTGTGGAGACACGGGGGTCAGTGGGTGCTCTCCTCTCTGGGAGACACGGGGTCAGTGGGTGCTCTCCTCTGTGGAGACACGGGGGTCAGTGGAGTGCGTCTCCTCTGTGGAGACACGGGGGTCAGTGGGTGCTCTCCTCTGTGGAGACACGGGGGTCAGTGGGTGCTCTCTCTGTGGAGACACGGGGGTCAGTGGGTGCTCTCCTTGTGGAGACACGGGGGTCAGTGGGTGCTCTCCTCTGTGGAGACACGGGGTCAGTGGGTGCTCCTCTGTGGAGCCTCTGTGAGACACGGGGGTCAGTGGGTGCTCTCCTCTGTGGAGACACGGGGGTCAGTGGGTGCTCTCCTCTGTGGAGACACGGGGGTCAGTGGGTGCTCTCCTCTGTGGAGACACGGGGTCAGTGGGTGCTCTCCTTGTGGAGACACGGGTCAGTGGGTCTCTCCTCTGTGGAGACACGGGTCAGTGGGTGCTCTCTGTGGAGACACGGGGTCAGGGGGTCTCCTCTGTGGAGACACGGGGTCAGTGGTGCTCTCTGTGGAGACACGGGGGTCAGTGGGTGCTCTCCTCTGTGGAGACACGGGGTCAGTGGGTGCTCTCCTTTGGAGAACGGGGTCAGTGGTGCTCTCTCTGTGAGACACGGGGGTCAGTGGGTGCTCTCCTCTGTGGAGACACGGGGTCAGTGGGTGCTCTCCTCTGTGGAGACACGGGGGTCAGTGGGTGCTCTCCTCTTGGAGACACGGGGTCAGTGGTGCCTCCTCTGTGGAGACACGGGGTCAGTGGGTGCTCTCTCTGTGGAGACACGGGGTCAGTGGTGCTTCCTCTGTGGAGACACGGGGGTCAGTGGGTGCTCTCCTCTGTGGAGACACAGGGGTCAGTGGTGCTCTCCTCTGGGAGACACGGGGGTCAGTGGGTGCTCTCCTCTGTGGAGACACGGGGGTCAGTGGGTGCTCTCTCTGTGGAGACACGGGGTCAGTGGGTGCTCTCCTCTGTGGAGACACGGGGTCAGTGGTGCTCCTCTGTGGAGACACGGGGTCAGTGGGTGCTCTCCTCTGTGGAGACACGGGGTCAGTGGGTGCTCTCCTCGTGGAGACACGGGTCAGTGGGTGTCTCCTTTGGAGACACGGGGCAGTGGGTGCTCTCTGTGAGACCGGGGGTCAGTGGGTGCTCTCCTCTGTGAGACACGGGGTCAGTGGGTGCTCTCCTTGTGGAGACACGGGGTCAGTGGGTGCTCTCTGTGGAGACACGGGGGTCAGTGGTGCTCTCCTGTGGAGACACGGGGTCAGTGGGTGCTCTCCTCTGTGGAGACACGGGGTAGTGGGTGCTCTCCTCTGTGGAGACACGGGGGTCATGTGTGCTCTCCTCTGTGGAGACACGGGGGTCAGTGGGTGCTCTCCTCTGTGGAGACACGGGGGTCATGGGTGCTCTCCTCTGTGGAGACACGGGGTCAGTGGGTGCTCTCCTCTGTGGAGACACGGGGTCAGTGGTGTGCTCTCCTCTGCGGAGACACGGGGGTCAGTGGGTGCTCTCCTCTGTGGAGACACGGGGGTCAGTGGGTGCTCTACTCTGTGGAGACACGGGGGTCAGTGGGTGCTCTCCTCTGTGGAGACACGGGGGTCAGTGGGTGCTCTACTCTGTGGAGACACGGGGGTCAGTGGGTGCTCTCCTCTGTGGAGACACGGGGGTCAGTGGGTGCTCTTCTCTGTGGAGACACGGGGGTCAGGGGTGCTCCCTTTGGAGACACGGGGGTCAGTGGGTGCTCTCTGTGGAGACACGGGGGTCAGTGGGTGCTCTCCTCTGTGGAGACACGGGGGTCAGTGGGTGCTCTCCTCTGTGGAGACACGGGGGTCAGTGGGTGCTCTCTGTGGAGACACGGGGGTCAGTAGGTGCTCTCCTCTGTGGAGACACGGGGGTCAGTGGGTGCTCTCCTCTGTGTAGACACGGGGGTCAGTGGGTGCTCTCCTCTGTGGAGACACGGTGGTTAGTGGGTGCTCTCCTCTGTGGAGACACGGGGGTCAGTGTGTGCTCTCTGTGGAGACACGGGGGTCAGTGGGTGTTCTCCTCTGTGGAGACACGGGGGTCAGTGGGTGCTCTCCTCTGTGGAGACACGGGGTTCAGTGGGTGCTCTCCTCTGTGGAGACACGGTGGTTAGTGGGTGCTCTCCTCTGTGGAGACACGGGGGTCAGTGAGTGCTCTCCTCTGTGTAGACACGGGGGTCAGTGGGTGCTCTCCTCTGTGGAGACACGGGGATCAGTGGGTGCTCTCCTCTGTGGAGACACGGGGGTCAGTGGGTGCTCTCCTCTGTGGAGACACGGGGGTCAGTGTGTGCTTTCCTCTGTGGAGACACGGGGGTCAGTGGGTGCCCTCTGTGGAGACACGGGGGTCAGTGGGTGCTCTCCTCTGTGGAGACACGGGGGTCAGTGGGTGCTCTCCTCTGTGGAGACACGGGGGTCAGTGGGTGCTCTCCTCTGTGGATACACGGGGGGCAGTGGGTGCTCTCCTCTGTGGAGACACGGGGGTCAGTGGGTGTGTGGCACCCTGGCACCTGTTGGGCACCACAGAAATCCTTAGGCACAATGGAGTAAGTAACAGCACAGCAAAACCCACAACACAAACAACACTTAGAACACCTGGTTTCACCCGAGCCTCTAGGGGGAGCTACACTGGTGACTTCTAACCAGTTCCCCCTATAAATAGAGTCTTGGAGGGAGAAACTTCAGAGCGTGGTAGACGCTACAAGAGCTGCCAGCCTGTGTGAAACCCCCACCCTATGAGGAACACACTAGGCCCATCCAGCCTGTTAGCCAGTGGGAGTCCCTGCAATTGGGACAAGAGGAAGAAGGAGATCACCTCTCAGGAACACAGAGTTAACCTGACTCTTTCCTTAATAACCGGTTACTGGAACCGAAGCTGTGAGAGCCACCAAGCCATCACAGAAGAACCAGCATACTTCACAGGGAGTCTAGCCCCCTGTTCACCTGTCGCACCTACCAGCGAGAGCCCAGGGAAGAAGGTAGAATTATCATCACCCTTTTACAGTGCCCTCAGTGCTGACAACCAGGTGAAATCCGTTCTATTGAATAAACTGCCCGGTCCGGGAGGATTCCACATCCACCCGACCTTAGCACCAGAACTAGAGAAAGGAAGCCTAACACTGCTTGCTGTGAAACTCCATAAGTGCCAACTTCACTATCCCGGTTCGAGTGTACCTGACTACCATCCAGTAAAGGTACCGAAAAGAGACTTTGTGTGGTTGTGCATTATTCCTGGATTCAGCGCGCAGCATCCCGCAGCTGCCTCACAACATCTTGCGCAGCTCCTGGCTCCGGGGATTCCCGCTCATCCTGTGGGGAGCGTTCCATCTCGCTGTATAACATCCCCCGGAGACCCGAACAGCGCTGGTAAAGTTACCAGAACACCCGCAGGTGGCGTCACGAAGACAAATCACCCCTACTGTTCCGCCATTCCCCTATTGATCTGGACCACCGGGCCTACACTACCGCAGGCGCGGTTCCGTGACTGGAGGAGAAACAACGCCCGCTACGTGTACCCCCGGCTACGGTGAGTCAGAATTTGGCGTCACGAACAGGATGCGAGCAGGCCCGTTATCACGGGTATTGTGTGCTATTTATTGACTGTAAATACCGAACTGTACATTTGGTCCGCCATTGCTGCGCGAAAAGGCGGGAAAAGAAGGGGCGTGACTGTGCAGAGGGCCGAAGATTGGCCCCGCCCCCACGCTCTGACGACTTCCTCCGTACGCAGCAGGAACCGGAAACTCCCGTGGTGCCTCACTCCTCACCGCGAGGCCGACACTTCCGTTTGCAACCGAGGGAAAGGCTACGCCTAACTAAGGGGGAGCGACCATGAGTAACCCGGCTCCCGATCACGCGGTGCCCCCGCAAGACCAAGCGGTACCTCAAAATATACCTCTTGATGGACAGCAACAAGTCGGCGGTATGCTACCACAACCCGCTCCGATTATGCCGATGTCTCTACCCTACGTTCCTAGTGCGACCTGGTTACCCAAGTACAGCGGCGTACCCAGCACCTTGGAGAACTTCCAGAGGAAGATATGCCAAGCCCTGGACATGTACCCGATGACCGGTAAGCAAAGAGCTTCAGTTATTATGGGACAGTTAACCGGTGCAGCCGAACTGCAGAGCCGCAGCTGGCCTGTAGAAGTTCAGGAATCTGTGGAGCAGATATTCGCTAGATTAACCCGGGTCTTTGAGTGCCATACCGAGGCTGGATTAAGACTGTCATTCTATCGTTGTAATCAAGGGGCACAAGAAACTGTCCTAGATTATTCACTGCGCTTGCAAGAAGCATACAGACTGTTAAAACAAGTCGATCCAGATAGTGCTCGAGATGAGAACAAAGCGTTAATTGGACAATTTATTGTGGGCCTTAAACTATCTGAGGATAGAAAGCAAGCAAGCTGGTGGTCCATACAAAATCCAGGTGCAGAGTTTGATACCTTGAGAGATTTAACAGTTTGGGGACAACGACTCGCTGAAGTACCTGATCCCGCTTCACCGCAGCAGCAGTACACTGACACCCCTTCCGTGCCGGCAGCAGCATCTCCAATCCCTGCAATCCAGTCCAGTGCACAGACTGTAACACCTGACCGGTTTGACCAACTGTGTGCTAATGTCGAGCAGCTGATGAAGGACGTGGCCAAGCTACAAGCTGGGAGAAGACCCAAGACAGATGCAAGGCCATCGGACAAGATTCAACTCGCCGACAGCCCGGATGATGTTCCCTGGATGAGGAGAAAGACACAGCCGTCGCGAGGAAAACCTGCAGACCGCCGCAGTCCTGACAGACGCCGCAACAGTCAGCAGAACGACCTAGGAGGACGCAATCTACAATCCCGTCCTTTAAACGAGCGACCCCTGGGCGAGAAGGGCCAACCCCAGGAGTAGACTGTCTAGGCCCTACGTCCAGCTGGGAACATAAGTATGTGGGAGACTGTCCATACTTACCAATCGTCATCGATGGCATCGCTATCTCCGCCTTGATAGACACTGGATCCCAGGTGACATCCATCCCCAGTACCCTTTACAAGCAGTTCTGGCCAGATGTTAAGCTAGAACCCCCTAACCCTGAGATGAACCTTGAAGCCACAAATGGTATTCCGGTTACCATAGAGGGACAGTGGGAAGCTACAGTAAAGGTGGGGAGGGTGCAATTGAAAAACCAGGGTATCTTAGTGGTCCAGGATAAGCCTAACCACAAGGATCCATATGTCATATTGGGTACCAATGTCATGATCAAATGCCTCGATGAAGTGTTGTTTTTACTCCAACAGAGTGCTGAAGCCGGTAAACCCAGATAAAAGAGGGCTATCCAAAAGCAGATCAGAGCTCTGGTGTATCAACAACAGGTAACATTGTCTAATGGTGAAATTGGCAGAGTAAGGGTCACAGATCCCATTCCAATTGTGGTACCACCCAGAAGTGAAATGATGATCTGGTGTCGAGCAGCCATAGGCCTCAGAGGGCAGGACTACCAAGCTGTAGTAGAACCTGTAATGTCCGATAGTAGTCCTACGCTCTTGACAGCCAGAGGGTTAGTCGAAGTAAGAAAGGGGAGAGTCCCCGTACGCATATTGAATTATGGTGATGACGAAGTCAGACTGCCAAGATATGCAACTGTCGCAAAATTGTACCAAGTAAAAGATGATGCTGTGATTGATGTAAAATCCTCAAACCAAACAGTCACTGATGAACCCCCTCACTCCAAAGATCAGTTAGAGAAATGGTGTCAAGACCTCAGTGTAGGAACTGACAATACACCTGTGGCGCCCCGCAACGAGTGCGTCACAAGGGAGTATTGCAGCCGCAATATTCTCTTGACAAAGCAGTGCAATAGTTAACTCTGAGATCCAACCCAACATACAACACCTAGAACAGAGGACCAATCCTAGGTCCTGGTGGGTGGAGTGTTAGGGTAGTGAAGTAGAACACACAATAGTCTAGATGAGAATAGAAGCGTCTGGAATCTAGAGCAGACCTAGAACACAGAACTTGGAGAGGAGCGGGGGCTCCGCACTCCGTGCGGGCCCCTGGGCCGTCACCGGTCGGGTGTCAGCACCTGAGGCCTTAACCACCGGGAATGGGCTTATCTACACGGGTTCCCAAAAGACTCCCGTGCCCACAACTTACAGCCGGTTCACTGGTACCGAAGCTGGCAGCAGTTCACCTCTGCCACGCGAACCAGCCCCGTGGAGGAGCAGCTTTATAGGAGCACCCCACCACCAGCCAGTTTCCAGTCGTCTAACCAGCGGTGTACCCACTGAGGGACCCAAGGCTCCCCAAAAGAATCCAGAACGTACATCATGGATAGGGCATTGAAGCAGCCTCCCCGTACCCGACCTGGTATTCCTGGGCGACGCTGGCAAGAGAAGCTAAGGAGGTAGAAAGGAGGTACACTGCGGATCTCTGAGGAGCACTATCACTGCTGAGTCCACCCGGTCTTCTACTCAACCACTGTAAGCCATGTACTGCCTGCTGGTTACAGTAAAGAACCGTTGCAGAGACTATCTGTGTCCGTGTCTCCTTATGAACTGTCCGTCGTTAACTAAAGGTAACCGCAGCTGCCGCACAACATCTTGAGCAGCTCCAGCCCCCGGGGATCACCGCTCAGCCTGTGGGGAGCGTAACATCTTGCTGCTGTCCATCACCCCGGGAGGTTCCGCAGCGTCGGTAACCCTTACCGAATCTACTCATAGGTGGCGTCACGAAGAAAACAAATTAAAACCCCCTTTAATCTGTTCCCGTAAGACGTCTTCATTTTGATCTGCACTACACCGGGCCCCACTACCGGCAGGCGCGGTCCACCCGTGACAAGGAAGGAGAAGAATCGCCTGTCTAAACCGGAGTCAGCCGGCCCTGGTGTGCGTCAGAAAATGGCGTCACGAACAGGATACGAGCAGGCCCGTTACCCAACGGGTATATTGTGCTTAAACTGGACTTTATTGTCTACAATTGGACTTTGTTCGTCCCTAAAAGAACTTTCCCGCCTTTACACCATTGGGTCAAGATGGCGCCCAAGATGGCGTTCCCGCCACAAGAAGCCGCCACGTGAAGCCCAGGAGTGAGTCAACCCCCCCCTCACTGTGGGAGGGCTAAAGACAAAAGGCGCCAAACTCTTTGTCCGCCCTGATTGCTCGAATCAACCATGGGGGCGGACCCCAAAGACTTTTCCCACGATTGGACTACAAAAGCCCAGAGGAGATGGGAGTGTCATACATAGACACACAGACGGAACTCTTGACCAGCTCAACCAGAACGTCTTACCGGTTGATCGGGTGTGGTTTCCCTCCAAGAAGAATGGCCAGCATGAGACTCCAAGACCTGATGCGGGAGGTCGAGGCGGAGGCCAGAGCAGCCGTCAGCCAACCGGGTCCGGATCCTGCCCTTACCATAGATGGCAGCCCCGACTTCTGGCTAGAGGCTCTACAAGACCTCCGGGTGCGGTTACTAGAGACAGTGGAATGGACGATCCGTAGCTGGAGCGCGACCCTAGGCAGACGACTACACCATGCGATGCAGCAGAGCCGACCGGGTACAGCTTCTCCAAGCCCCGACGACGTCACCAGCTTCTCGACCGCCTCACCCTCGCCTACCACCTGTCCTGCTCCGTCACCTGAGCCAATAGACTGTGTCATTCCGGTGGAGGCCGCAACTCGACCCGTTCCAGCGACCAACATCGCAACCGATTCCGTTCTTGAGCCGGAGCTTATAACACGCTCCATGGAAGAACTCGATCTCTACCAGGTTCCCACTGAGGAACCCGCGACATGTTTCACCACTACAGAGACAGTCGCCTGTTTTATCCCCGTACCGGAGGCTTCCCTTGCCATTGCCGAGGCCTACCTGGTAACCGGGATTGAAACACCTTTACCTGCGGAAACAGATGAAGAAGCAGGCAGCCTGGAAGCCCTGCAGGACGTCCCTACGGAAGGATCCGCAGCACCACCGCTCTGTTGTACAACGGAACAAGCTTCAACGTCTTTCATCATCGAGCAGCCTGATGTGGTCATCGAGGAAGAGGTCGGAGAGGATGACGACGAGACCCACAGCACCGCTGAGGATTTCGACACCGGGTTCGCTTGGGGAGACAACAAAGAACTTCCTTCCGGGCACACAGCTCGGGTACACTGGTCGGGTGCACTGCCGACACCTTCCCCTGTGCCGTTCCACCGGGTTCCGATACAGACAGCCCGCCAAGTTCAAGCTTCCCGCCAAACCACCAGCTCCGTTACTCATCTTACACCCCGAGCCGTAACGACGGAGATGTACGCCAGAGACGACGAGAGGAGTGGCAAGCCCGAGAACGCGCCAACATGGAGGCCCGTGCCGAGGCTCGCCGCCAGCCGCCGCTGCCTGATGAACTCCGCCGTGAAGGTAGAATTTCCACCTTTAACTTAAATACCGGGTGGGGGTTCGCTTGGGAGGTGGGTTTGAATGAGGAGGTGTTTGTGGGGCGCCGGGACGTTGAGTCCAACTTGCCAAGAGGACATCCCGATCGCGACCTATACCGGGGCGATATTATCACCTACGAGCGCTATGCTTGTGCAGATGGGTGGTTTGCTATCCGGGTACGCCATCACCCTCAGAGCCAGTGACTTTAAAACTTGAACTTCATCAATGACTCTGTTCCCGTTAATCACTGACTGTGTGATCTTGCGGCTACAGCCTGGACTTTAGTTAAAGTACAGCCGACCGCCCGCCGGGTCCGCACAAAGTGATTACCTGTTTCTTTGCTTATATCACCAAAGCATTTCTTTCCCTGTTTTTCTATTTTAATAAAAGTGTGTCATATATGTATAAAAATGTAAAAACCTCTGTAATGTGAGTAGTTTGACGCTTGGGGACAAGCTGATTTAACCAAGGGGGAGTGTGGCGCCCCGCAACGAGTGCGTCACAAGGGAGTATTGCAGCCGCAATATTCTCTTGACAAAGCAGTGCAATAGTTAACTCTGAGATCCAACCCAACATACAACACCTAGAACAGAGGACCAATCCTAGGTCCTGGTGGGTGGAGTGTTAGGGTAGTGAAGTAGAACACACAATAGTCTAGATGAGAATAGAAGCGTCTGGAATCTAGAGCAGACCTAGAACACAGAACTTGGAGAGGAGCGGGGGCTCCGCACTCCGTGCGGGCCCCTGGGCCGTCACCGGTCGGGTGTCAGCACCTGAGGCCTTAACCACCGGGAATGGGCTTATCTACACGGGTTCCCAAAAGACTCCCGTGCCCACAACTTACAGCCGGTTCACTGGTACTGAAGCTGGCAGCAGTTCACCTCTGCCACGCGAACCAGCCCCGTGGAGGAGCAGCTTTATAGGAGCACCCCACCACCAGCCAGTTTCCAGTCGTCTAACCAGCGGTGTACCCACTGAGGGACCCAAGGCTCCCCAAAAGAATCCAGAACGTACATCATGGATAGGGCATTGAAGCAGCCTCCCCGTACCCGACCTGGTATTCCTGGGCGACGCTGGCAAGAGAAGCTAAGGAGGTAGAAAGGAGGTACACTGCGGATCTCTGAGGAGCACTATCACTGCTGAGTCCACCCGGTCTTCTACTCAACCACTGTAAGCCATGTACTGCCTGCTGGTTACAGTAAAGAACCGTTGCAGAGACTATCTGTGTCCGTGTCTCCTTATGAACTGTCCGTCGTTAACTAAAGGTAACCGCAGTTGCCGCACAACATCTTGAGCAGCTCCAGCCCCCGGGGATCACCGCTCAGCCTGTGGGGAGCGTAACATCTTGCTGCTGTCCATCACCCCGGGAGGTTCCGCAGCGTCGGTAACCCTTACCGAATCTACTCATAGGTGGCGTCACGAAGAAAACAAATTAAAACCCCCTTTAATCTGTTCCCGTAAGACGTCTTCATTTTTGATCTGCACTACACCGGGCCCCACTACCGGCAGGCGCGGTCCACCCGTGACAAGGAAGGAGAAGAATCGCCTGTCTAAACCGGAGTCAGCCGGCCCTGGTGTGCGTCACACCCTCTCACCAGAAAAATGGAGTATACCGGGTAGTTCGGGAGTATGAGCAAGTGTTCAGCAAACACCCACTTGACTTTGGGAGGATTAAAGGGGTACAACATCATATCCCCACAAACAACCATGCACCTATCAAAGAAAGGTACAGGCCTATACCACCCACTCACTACCAGAAAGCAAAGGAAATGCTTCAGGACATGAAGAATGCAGGAGTCATTAGGGATAGCTGTAGTCCCTTGGCCGCACCACTAGTCCTGGTTAAAAAGAAAGATGGTAGTATGAGGATGTGCGTAGACTATAGGCAAATCAACAAAGTCACACACAAGGATGCATACCCGTTACCCCGCATAGAAGAGTCACTAGCTGCACTCAGATCTGCCAACTATTTCTCCACATTAGATCTTACTAGTGGGTACTGGCAGGTTGCCATTCCAGAGGAGGATCGTGAGAAGACAGCCTTCACTACTCCTATGGGCTTATGCGAGTTCAACAGTATGCCGTTCGGTTTGTGCAATGCCCCAGGAACATTTCAGAGACTTATGGAGTGTTGTTTGGGCCACAAGAACTTTGAGACTGTCTTGTTATACCTTGATGATGTCATTGTCTACTCTCAGACCTATGAAGATCACCTCCAACACCTGAGCGAAGTGTTCGAGTCACTGTCCAAGTACGGGATGAAACTGAAACCGTCCAAGTGCCACCTGCTGAAACCCAAGGTCCAATACCTAGGACATGTGGTCAGCGCCGAGGGCGTAGCACCGGATCCGGATAAGGTCACCGTCATCAAGGACTGGCCAGCACCAACCAACCACAAGGAGGTACGTCAATTTCTAGGACTGGTCGGGTACTACCGACGATTCATCAAAGGCTATACCAAGATAGCCGCACCCATGCAAGATCTCTTAGTAGGTCAATCCAAAAACGGCAAGATCAGGGGACCCCCGTTCCACTGGGGACCAGAACAGGACAAATCATTCCAAATGTTAAAAGAAGTTTTAACTGGAGAAGAAATCCTGGCCTACCCTGACTACAATCTACCGTTTTTACTGTACACCGATGCAAGTAATGAAGGTTTAGGAGCAGTCCTATCTCAACGTCAGCAGGGCAAGGAGAAGGTGATAGCCTACGCCAGCAGAAAGCTCCGTCCCACCGAGAGGAACCCGGAAAACTACAGCTCCTTCAAGCTGGAGTTCCTGGCCCTGGTCTGGGCGATCACAGAGCGCTTCAAGCATTACCTGGCATCCGCCCCGTTCACAGCTTTCACAGATAACAATCCTCTAACACATTTAGAGACTGCAAAGCTGGGAGCCCTAGAACAGCGTTGGGTAGCAAGACTCGCCAACTACGACTTCACTGTAAAGTACCGGGCAGGTCACAAGAATGGCAATGCTGATGCCCTGTCCCGAATGCCCCACCTTCCTGAAGAGGGAGAAGACATAGATGACCTGGAAGAGATTGAACTACCTGCTTTCCACTGTTCCGGTACAGCAACATGTCATCAGAGAAACCAGACACGTGTAGAGAGGACCGTGAACCCGTTACCTCACCATGACTGGACGGAGGCTCAAGCCAACGACCCAGATGTCAGCCTGGTAAGGGATCTGATCACTCAAGAACACGCCAACATGGACTCTGATGCCTCGCCAACTGCTAAACGCCTGTGGAAAGAGAAAGGGAGATTATTTGTCTACCAAGGTAAACTATGCAGAAGATACCTCAATCCAAGAACTCATGAACTCATCTGGCAGATCGTAGTTCCCAAGACCGAAGTCCAAATGATCCTTGAAGCATACCATGATGATGCCGGACACTTTGGATGGAAGAAGCTGGAGAGACTCCTAAAGGATCGGTTCTACTGGGTCGGGATGCGAGGCTCCATTGACAAATGGTGTAAAAACTGTGGACCATGTCACCTTCGAAGAAAAGACCATCTAACGGGCAGCACGGTGGCTCAAGTGGTTAGCACTGCAGCCTTTGCAGCACTGGGGTCTTGAAGTCCTGGGTTCAATTCCCATCAAGGACAGTAAGGACAACATCTGCAAGGAGTTTGTATGTTCTCCCCGTGTTTGCGTGGGTTTCCTCCGGGCACTCCGGTTTCCTCCCACATTGAAAAGACATACTGATAGGATGTTTAGATTGTGAGCTCCAAGAGAGACAGCATTACTGATGTATGTAAAGTGCTATGGAATTAATAGCGCTATATAAATGAATAAATTATTATTATTATTATAACTCAGAAAGCTCCGTTGCAGCCGATTGTTACCACCAAACCTCTTGAAATAGTTGCTCTCGACCACGTGAAGCTTACCCCAAGTCGAACCGGGTACACCTACGCTCTCACCATCGTCGATCACTACTCAAGATTCCTGGTAGTTAAGGACTTAACTGCTGAGGTAGCAGCAAAAGCGTTCCAGAGTTACTTCTGTCGCCCCCATGGGTATCCAGACCAGGTCTTAACTGACCAAGGACCAGCCTTCGAATCAGCTCTGTTCCAAGAATTCTTAGGGCTATATGGGTGTAAGAAAATCCGCACAACACCTTATCATCCTCAGACGAACGGTTTATGTGAGAAGATGAACCACATAGTCATTGACATGCTCAAGACCTTACCAGTTGAAGAGAGAAATCAATGGCCAGAGAAACTCGTGGACATCTACAACCACATACCTGCCAGTTCGACAAATTACACACCTGCTTACTTGATGAGAGCAAGACCAGGTAAACTGCCTATTGATTTGCAGATGGGAACCATCGAACCCACAGAAGATTCTTCTGATGAAGACTGGGTCAGCCAACGCCAAGAAAAGTACAGGAAAGTACAAGAAAGTGTTGAAAGAAACCTGGAAATCAGTAGAACCAAGCAAGAAAAAGACTTTAACAAGCACGCCTCAGCTGAACCGCTAGCTATAGGTGATGTAGTGCTAAAAAGAAAAAGAAAAACCAACAAATTGGATAACAGTTGGGAATCTGTACCCTACACCGTTATGCCGTCACACTATGACAACTCAAAAACTTGTGTTATTAGTAAAGACAATGGGAATACTATTGCGACTGTCTCAAGGGATCATTTGAAGAAATGTCCGCCACAGTTAATCCCACAAGCAACCAGTTACCCTACTGTAACTACAGATGAAGAAACTAAAGAAAATCTAGTCCTTACAGACATTGGATACTTACCAGCTGACTGGCCACAAATAGGTGAAGCATTCCTCATACCAGTTATGCATTTCTACCAACCTGTAGAAGATCAGCCAAAACCAAATCCAATTCCACAAGTCTAAGTGCAAGAATTGCAGCCTGTTATCATGGAACCTGAGATTCCTGTAATCGGTCAACCTGCCAGTCCCACAGTAAGAGAAGCCATTCCTAATCAACTACCTACAGAGGTTAGTCCAGTTGATAGACTCCGCACTTACTATGGTTTACCAAAAAGCAGACATAGAGAATTACCAACCTCTTCGTACACTACACCAACAGCTTTGGAAACACCCACACTACGCAGATCCACACGTAGTACATTAGGCCAACCCCCACACAAACGTGGAGAATGGGTTTAACATGTAGTGGAAAATGTAACCTGTAAGTGTTGTAAATATTAACCAGTTTTCAAAACCTGTAAAAAGTAGTGTACAGAAGGGTGGAGGAACTGGGCTCTGTCCCAAGTATACTAAGTTGGGGACAGAAAGCGCCTGGTAAGGTATAGAAAGGTTAGTACCGGCCTCCCAAGCAGAGACACCCGTAGGGAATGTATAAAGTTTACCGTGTATCCCTGGACTTTACCTTTTTCCCCTTTTCATAAACTTTGAACAATTGTCACAGGACTTGTGTGACCACTAACTTTACCCTTTTCCAGACTGCGGCAAATGGACTAGTGCCGTATGAGACTGCTTTTCACCTTTTTCACATTTTTCACTTCCTTTTCAGTGATTTTTGTGTTTTCTTTAAGACTCTGTAAACTGAATGTTTATAAAATGCTTAGTGTTAAGTTGTAAAAATAAATTTTTGCTCAGCCGGGAGAACTGAGGTTAACTAAGGGGGAATGTGGCACCCTGGCACCTGTTGGGCACCACAGAAATCCTTAGAGCACAAATGGAGTAAGTAACAGCACAGCAAAACCCACAAACAACAACACTTAGAACACCTGGTTTCACCCCGAGCCTCTAGGGGGAGCTCCACTGGTCACTTAGAGCCAGTTCCCCCTATAAATAGAGTCTTGGAGGGAGAAACTGCAGAGTGTGGTAGACGCTACAAGAGCTGCCTAAAAGAGACTTTGTGTGGTTGTACATTACTCCTGGATTCAGCGCGCAGCATCCCGCAGCTGCCTCACAACATCTTGCGCAGCTCCCGACTCCGGGGATTCCCGCTCATCCTGTGGGGAGCGTTCCATCTCGCTGTATAACATCCCCCCGGAGACCCGAACAGCGCTGGTAAAGTTACCAGAACACCCGCAGGTGGCGTCACGAAGACAAATCACCCCCCCCCCACTGTTCCGCCATTCCCCTATTGATCTGGACCACTGGGCCGCGCGGCGCCTAGTAACCCGACGTTTACCATAGATACCATCTCCCAGCATAGGCTCTGCCGCTGGGAGATCGTTCATCGTGGTGTCATACACCACGATGAGGCAGATTGATCAAGCGTTTATCGCTTGATATGAGCTCCGGCTCCCATATCTGCGATGTAACGATCAAGCGATTTTACATTGTAAAATCGCTTGATTGCACGCAGCGATGCACAAACGATATCGCTTAAGCGATCAAAACGCAGATCGCTTAAGCGATATAGTGCATTAAATTGATGCGTGTGACGGCCGCCTTAGGGCCACTTTACACACACCAACTTATCTGTCCAACTTCTGAACAACTTACTGGTTGCAGTGAAATCATGGACACATTGCTCCATTTTGTGGCTGTGTACAAATGTAACAATGTGTCCATGATTTCACTGCAACCAGTAAGTTGTTCAGAAGTTGGACAGATAAGTTGGTGTGTGTAAAGTGGCCATAAGGCCTCGTGCACACGTTGAGTATTTGGTGACTTTTTTACCTCAATATTGTAAGGCCTTGTGCACATGCTGAGTATTTGGGGAGTTTTTTACCTCAATATTTATTAGGCCTCATGTACACGCTGAGTATTTGGGGAGTTTTTTACCTCCGTATCTGTAAGGCCTCGTGCACACTATGAATAATTGGTGAGTTTACCTCAGTATTTGTAAGGCCACGCGAACATGTTCAGTATTTGGTGTTTTTTTTTACCTCAGTATTTGTAATGCCTCGTGCACACACTGAGTATTTGGTGAATATTTACCTCAGTATTTGTAAGGCATCGTGCACACGCTGAGTATTTTGTGAGTTTTTACCTCAGTATTTGTAAGGCATCGTGCACACGCTGAGTATTTGGTGAGTTTTTACCTCGGTATCTGTAAGGCCTCGTGCATAC